>CM065590.1:315502416-315557032 GCA_033119425.1 Bufotes viridis
CCAAAAAGATTCTCATCCTCCTGTAACTTCATGGCTTCTTTTTCTATGAGCCAGCTTGATGGCTCAGTGGTTAGCGATGGTGCCCGAGATCGAATCCAACTAGGAACAATATCTGCATGGAGTTTATATATTCTCCCTGTGTCTATGTGATTTCCTCCCGTTTCCTCCCACACTCCAAAAACATACAAATAGGTAAACTGGCCTACTATGAAATTTACCCTAGTGTGGGTTGAGATTGAGTACCTATAAGCCAATTACAGTGCCTTGCAAAAGTATTCACCCTCCTTGACTTTTTTCATGTGTTGGTGCCTCACAACCTGGACTTAACATGGATTGTTTGAGGATTTGCATCATTTAATTTAGAGAACATGCCCACAACTTTGAAAATGTTTTTTTTTTTTTATTGTGAAGCAAACAACAAATAGGACAAAATAACAGAAAAAGTCAATGTGCATAACTATTCACCCCCCTAAAGTCAATACTTTGTAGAGCCACAGATTTTCTATTGGATTGAGATCTAGGCTTTGACTAGGCCATTCCAACACATTTACATGTTTCCCCTTAAACCACTCAAGTGTTGCTTTAGCAGTGTGTTTGGGGGTCATTGTCCTTCTGGAAGGTGAACCTCTGTCCTAGCCTCAAATCATGCACAGAGTGGTACAGGTTTTGCTCAAGAATATCCCTGTATTTAGCACTATTCATCTTTCCCTCAACTCTGACCAGTTTCCCAGTCCCGGCTGCTGAAAAACATCCCAACAGCATGATGCTGCCACCACCATGTTTCACTGTGGGGATGGTGTTCTTTGGGTGATGTGATGTGTTGGTTTTGCGCCAGACATAGCATTTTCTTTGATGGCCAAAAAGTTCAGTTTTAGTCTCATCAGATCAGAGCTCCTTTCTCCATACATTTGGGGAGTCTCCCACATGCCCTTTTGCAAACTCACATCGTGCCTTTTTGTTTTTTGATGAAAGTAATGGCTTTCTTCTGGCCACTCTGCCATAAAGCCCAACTCTATGGAGCATGTGGCTTATTGTCGTCCTATGTCAGATACTCCAGTCTCTGCTGTGGAACTCTGAAGCTCCTTCAGGGTTAATTTAGGTCTCTGTGCTGACTCTCTGACCAATGCCCTCCTTGCCCGGTCCGTGAGTTTTGGTGGGCGGCCGTCTCTTGGCAGGTTTGCTGTTGTGCCATGTTCTTTCCATTTGGTTATGATAGATTTGTTGATGCTCCTGGGGATCATCAAAGATTTAGATATCTTTTTATAACCTAACCCTGACTTGTACTTCTCAACAACTTGTCCTTTACTTGTTTGGAGAGTTCCTTGGTCTTCATAGCAGTGTTTGGTTAGTGATGCCTCTTGTTTAGGTGTTGCAGCCTCTGGGGCCTTTCAAAACAGGTGTGTATATGTAATGACAGATCATGTGACACTTAGATTGCACACAGATGGACATCATTTTACTAATTATGTGACTACTTAAGGTAATTGGTTGCACCAGAGCTTTTTATGAGCTTCCTAACAAAGGGGGTGAATACATATGCACATGCCAATTTTCTGTTTTCTATTTCTAAACAATAGTTTTATTTATATATTTTTCTAGTTTCACTTCCCCAAATTAGACTATTGTGTTCTGAACCATCGCATAAATATAATGAAACAAAACACAAAAAAGTCAAGGGGGGTGAATACTTTTGCAAGGCACTGTATACCTGCGCTTTGAGTCCCGGTAAGAAAAACACATTGCTTTGAAAGCCCTTTAGCACCTATGCACACAATCTAGCTGTATGCTTCTGAGCTGTAGGCACTCCTTGAATGGTGCCTACAAACCAAATAATCTTCTATCTTCTTCTACTAGAAGCATGCAGTGAACACAAAGAAGTAATGTACCATAGCTGTCAGTGACCTGTAGCCTGTCCTGATATGTCTCATTTAGGCTACTTTCACATCCGTGTTATCCTTTCCAGTTTTGAGATCCGTCAAAGGATCTCAAAACTGCAGGAAAACACATCCATTTGAATAATACAATCAGCTGCAACCGTTCAGAACGGATCCAGTGTTTTATATTGAAAATAAACATGCCGGATCAGGCATCAAATACCATTGTAAGTCAATGAACACTGGATCCATTTTTTTCCTGTCCGAAAAAAAACAGATCCGGCACCATTGACTTACATGGTTTTTGATGCCAGATCCCGAATGTTCAGTCTCCCATGACACACACAAAAACATTGCTTGCAGCATTTTTGTGTCCGGCATGGGAACGCAACAAAACGGAATGCAGTTTTGTCCCCATTGACAATGAATGGGGAAAAACTGAAGCGGAAAAACGCAGATGTGAAAGTACCCTTAGTTAACTTATGCGGTAAGTGTGAATGAAACCAAAATCTCAGGTACATAGAAACCATACCCCTATCCAACAAAGGACGGGCACGCTGGACAGCCAGAAATGTTAGCAAACATTTTCTGAAGTACCCTTTGTGCTTCAGACATTTTTAGACATAATTACTTATATTTGTTACTCAAGCTCCTGTAGCATTCATTTTTGAGCGCAACAAAAATAGAAAACGTATACTTTTCGTCTTGACTTATTTTGGGCATTGTGGTTTTAACATTTTAGTCACTAAAAATTACATCTTCTTAAGTGAAAACCACAAACACCCACCAGCAAGTGCAAGGTACGAGATCCATGGGTACATCGCAAGCAAAAATGTAAGATTTCAGCTGTAGATCCATGTGTAAAATACACATTAGTTTCGCAATAGGCAATTATTGAATGTGTGAACATACCCTTAAAGGGGTTGTCTGGGCATTTACTATTGATGACCTATCCTCAGGACAGGTTATAAATATCAGATCGGCACCCCGCTGGCATGGTAAGTGCCACCTTGTCCTGCTGTAAAGGTCTCGAGTGTGAGATATACAGACATATACTATACTACCCTAGATGCACTGCATGCAGCGCCCCCAACTGTATTTATGTGGACAGCATCTGTCATGTGACAGTTTGTGTGTAACTCCAGCATAATGTAGTCTTTTTAGTAAGCTAAAAATACGACATTTAGAACAACCCAAAACCATACATTCTACTGGTAGTGCAGCATAAATATTCTATCTAAGCTATAAACTACCGACTTGGACCTAGCCTAACATCATACCCATTAACCTGCGCTGTGTGAATGGGAAAATCTGCCACATGTGAATGTGGCTTTAAGGGACAACTCCATGTAAATTCTAAAGCTTATGATAGTCAAAATTACATGACTCACAGTGACTGAGTTACTGAATTGAAGGACTACTCTTCTTAATAGCCGTGTTTGAGGATTTTTATTTTAATGTGTAAAATTAAATATCACCTAGTCAACATTTAAGTCTTTATTGCCTCGGTAGATAACCATGATGATCCGTGGAGGACCTGCAGTTACATTTATTCTACTGATAATAGTAAAACATCACTGAAAGGAGAAAGACGGTGATATCTCATAATAATACCGGATATCAAACAACTGGCAGGACAGGGTCACTATATCGTACTCCTGTAAATGTAACACACCCTAAAATGATCTCCACAGCCTTCTGTATTACTAACCACTATAGCGAGGATCACCTACCTGTAGCACTCCAGCTGTGTGGCTCTTATTTCTGTGAATATATAGATTCCAGGGAGGGATATCTTGCTGTAGCAGAGCAGATAAGGAAATGAGGGGTGGAGCAGGGCTGTCAGTAAGTCATTCCTGCGTTTTATGCTTGCCTGGCTTCTCCTCCTGAGATCCAGAAGCAGCCATTGCTCCATGTAAGAAGTCTGGCCTTTTGCAGATTTAGTATCTCAGCAGTGTGAATAAGCTGCAGGCTGTGGCACGCACATCAAATGATCTTTCGTTAATTGTTCAACAATAAAAATGTAACCGAGACAGGCAGACAAACAAGAACCTGTTCTTATACAAGGACTTCTGTCTTGCCTGGCTTCAGATACTTAAAACAGCTGTGAGGCTTATAAGACATTTTCCATCAGCTTACAAGTCAACAAAGTACCTGCACTTCAGGATTTTTTTTTAGGCTCTTGGGTGATACTTGTTCCAGACTGCTCTGTCTTTACATAGCTGCTCGACTGAGACATTAACATGTGTAGGATGCAGCGAACAATTGATAAAACATATGTTTTCACTAATTCCTGCGTGGCAACCTAGAGAATCATGATTGAGTTTTTCGGCATGACTAAACAAATATCTTACGGCCTAGTTGACAAACCACAGATTCAACTCCAAAACAGCATGGATTTGAATACTTTCCAACTCTCCCTGAACATTCAGGAGGCGACTGGAAAAAGGGGAGACCTCTCGGACTTCCATAAGGCCCCTTGAAGACGAGCATGAGCGGATTAGGTCAGGATGCGTTGCGGATGCAAGTACATTCATGGGCAGATTAGGTCAGGATGCGTTTTTCACGGATGCTGGCTAAGAGATGTTGTTTGTAAACATTCAGTTTTTTTATCACAAGCGTGCAAATCGCATTAAATAGCATTGCACCCGCGAAATAAAAACTGAACAACTGAACGCGATCCCAAACAAAACTGAATGTACTTGCTTGCGTACATCTGTTGGATGAAGGACCTGCCGTGATGTCACAGGATCACATGGGTCACATGGTCCACTCAAATGCTTCTATGATTGGACCATGTGACCCTGTGACGTCACCACAGGTCCTGAAGCATCCCAACCATCAAGAGAGAAGACGTTCTGGGGCTCTGCGCGTACAATGGGAGAAGGTAAGTTAACTCTTTATTATTTTTAACCCTCTATAGCCCGGGGAACATTGCATTCTGTAATTAGAATGCGATTATTTTCCCTTATAACTATGTTATAAAGGAAAATAATTACATATACAGAATACTCATCCCGAAACCAGACTTCAGTGATGAAGTCTGACTTCGGGTCTGGGTACCAAGCATGCGGATTTTTTCACGCACGTGCTAAACGCACTACAAACGTTAGCACACGCGCGGAAAAATCGTGGCGATTCCAGCAACGCACCCGCCTCTTATCCGGGCGTCAAACATGACGCCCGTGTGCAGGAGGCCTAAGGCCTCATGCACATGGACGTTGTTTTGGTCCGCGTCCGAGCCGCATATTTTGCAGTCTCGGGCACGGACCCATTTACTTCGATGGGGCCGCAAAATGATGCGGACAGCACTCCGTGTGCTGTTCGCATCCGTTGCTCCGTTCCGTGGCCCTGCAAAAAAAATAGAGCATGTCCTATTCTTGTCCATTTTGCGGACAAGAATAGGCATTTCTACAAATTGCAGAACAGGACGTGGAGCTGCTTCCGTGTTTTGCGGATCCACGTTTTGCGGACCACAAAACACATACGGTCGTGTGCATGAGGCCATATTCAGGGTTTTTCTAACTTTTGTGACTTTTCTCCGATCTACTTATGTAGGTGCACCGCTTGGGAGTTGCAAGGAAGCGGTGGGGCCCAGGCCAGGGCCAGGACTTCTTCCCCTGACAATTTTCCACCTTTTATGTCTGGAAACAGGTAAAAGCTACTTCAGTTAGAGGCTGGAGCAGTATTTACTCTAGACCAGCCATGTCCAAACTGCGGCCCTCCAGCTGTTGCAAAACTACAACTCCCAGCGTGCCCTAATAGCTGTAGGCTATCCAGGTATGCTGGGAGTTGTAGTTTTGCAACAGCTGGAGGGCCGCAGTTTGGACATGCCTGCTCTAGACGTACTGACTGGTGATGGTGCGCCTAATTTATGACGAAGCACACGATTCATCCTAAATTAGGCAAATCCAACAGGACTGGGGGAAACAAATATCGGCGTAAAAAAAATTGTGGCATCAATAAAACAGCCTAATTTGGAGGAGAGGGGTAATTACATGAGCAAGCAATCATCTTTTCATTCCTTTTTCTGTAAAAATAAAAATAAAAAGTTGATGGGGGCATTGATTGATGGGGCAATAATTTACATCTATATGAGAGAAGCCTCTGTTGCAGATTCAAAAATACGAGAAAGAATAGCTCAGCATTCTGTGCTTTCTTGTCCGGTAAAATGGCAGGTTCTCTAATGGAAATCAGATCCCACTATTGTTAGAGGGGTCTGTGAGACAGTATTCATTTCCATCATTAGATGGAAACACCACTTCCTTTATTTTAATTGTTCTGCTCCTGCAGTATCTCAGACCTAGGGGTATCTGCAAATACTTTATATTATTATGTATTTTTTTATTTTATTTGGCTGTATCTACCAGCAATGAAAAGGATGGCAGTGCTTGGCAGGAACAGGTCTAACCACCCTGTTCCTCCCCTCTTGGTAGGAGTGGACTGGTCCTGCTTCCGGCCAGGAGGGGACATTCTGTTGAGATACAGAGAGGATAAGAGGCACACTGCAGGGCTCCTGCTCCTGTAAAGAATTCTCCAGAGAGAACAACTAAAGTCATCCTCAAGCAAATATGTGAGAGAAATCAGACAGCAGAATACCTGCATTAAAGACACTGTTGTATGGTGGGGGACTATGGCTCAGACACCCATCACCCAGACTATCAGTATGCTAGTTAAAGCTAAAGTCTAGGCCTGATAGTGGACATCTACACTCACAAGTGCTAAATTGCATCAGGGCCACTACCACACGTAACCTCTGCACCGGCTACTCAGGGGCTCGCTGCACTCCTATAATTGATGGTTGTGTGACAACCGTTTCATAAAAGTTATTACAAAATTATTATCATTTATTATAATTGTTTATTTTGTGCCACTACATTTTTTGTAATTACTAAAAAAAATTATACTATATAGATACCAGTACATTATGCATGTGGCAAATACTATTGAGGTTTTTAGTCAGAGAAAATCTCTCCATTAATAACAGTGAACCTTTTAGCTTACAGCTGGTCTTGGGTTTGAGGCCCAGGAAAGAATATCAAAAAGAAAAAAAAGTTAAATATAAAGGAATATCCCCAAACATAAAATGTGATGGAGGGGCATTTCCCAGGAAATTCCCCTTCATTGTCTAGATCAGGCCTCTGCAAAACAGGCTCACCTAAGCACAGCAACTACTCGTGAGGCTGGGTTCAGACTTGCGCGTTTTACATAGCGTTCAAACGCGCTGTAAAATGCTTCCCTATGGCCCTGGTTCTCACTTGAGCATTTGACAGCGCGTTTGAACGCGCTGAAAAACGCCCTACGCTCAAAAAAGTTCTTGAGCTTCTTTGGGGCGTTTTGTCGCGCGTATTGTGATTGACGCCACAGTGGTCAATCACACGAACGCGCGTTAGACGCGCGTTTCCTATTTCCAAAAACGCGCTGTAATACGCGCGACAGAAACGCGCGTAAAACGTGCGTATCAAATACGCGCGAGTCTGATTTAGATATACTTTTTCTGACAATCAAGAAATTAACACAGGTACTTGCGCTGCTGCAGGCTCCTCTAATGCTGTGGGTCTAGCATCCAAATCAAACGTTCAAAAGAAGATTGGAACCGCGCTGCTTTTAAAATCGCTTCTCAAAATATCCGCACGTTTTGGATCCTTTCCTGGTGTAAGACTTCATTTTGATGACATGCCTTTTAACTTCTGAAATCCTGTAAGTGCAATAAATAACCTTGAGTGTTTTTATCAAAAAGGTGCTGCACGATGTGTATTTTCATTTCAGCCTAACTGGAGACGGGAGTTTTGGGTTTGGTGTCCAGGACGCTGGAAGTCTCACACCAGGAAAGGATCCAAAACGTGCAGATATTTTGAGAAGTGATTTTAAAAGCAGCGCGGTTCCAATCTTCTTTTGAACGCGCGAGTCTGAACCCAGCCTCAAATCTGCTGTTCAGTGTGCTGGTACAAATAAAATACCATCACTGGCCTACTGCCACAAATACGGAATAGATTGGTAGGTTACGGGTCAAGTGGAAACTCTAGTCATGTCAAGGGGTTGTGGCCTACACTAAGGCCTCATGCACACGAACTTTTTTTTGCGGGTGTACGGGCCGTTTTTATGAGTTCCGTATACGGTCTGTATATGGAACCATTCATTTAAAAAAAAAAAAGGAAGTGTTTCCGTGTGCATTCCGTTTCCGTATTTCCGTTTTGCCGTTCCCTGCAAAGATAGAACATGTCCTATTATTGCCCGCAATTCACAGTCTGTGGCTTCATTCAAGTCAATGGGTCCGCAAAAAAAACGGAACGCATACGGAAATGCATCCGTATGTCTTCTGTATCCGTTCCGTTTTTGCGGAACCATCTATTGAAAATTTTAAGCCCAGCCCAATTTTTTCTATGTAATTACTGTATACTGTATATGCCATATGGAAAAACGGAACGGAAAAACGGAACTGAAACGGAAACACAACGGAAATACAACGGATCACAAAAACGGAACAACGGATCCGTAAAAAACAGACCGCAAAACCATACGGTCGTGTGCAATAAGCCTAAGAGGGATACATTCAGTGAAAATCAACATGGACAGACCTGAAAAAAAATTGGCAGTATTCTGCATACGCTATAGTTAATGGCCTCTTGGGGGACTCTTCGGAAACATTGCCATTTATAATTTAAATTCCCTCTTTCACCTAAAGGCTACTGCACATGACCATTGCGGTTTTTGCAGTCCGTAAATTGTGGATCTGCAAAACACGGATATCAGCGGTGTGCGTTCCACATTTTGGTGATCTGTCCTATCCTTGTCCATAAAACGGACATTGAAGTAAATGGGTCTGCATCCAACTCGCAAAAAATGGATTGGATGTGGACCAAAAATACGTTTGTGTGCATAAGCCCTAAGTGCTTCTCCGACCACTCTGCCCTTTCGGTTTTCATCTGCTCTGCTCGGCTTTTCGAGCATTTGGAGTACAGTTCTCATATCCATGTTTCTCTGAAACGCATTGCACTGTACCTACCAGTATATTCTTTTAATAAACCTTTTACTAATTTCATGACTGCATATGTTCCTGAGAAAGGGGATGGATCATGCCCAACAGATGTAGCAGGCATCTTTTAACACACTCTGTAGATTTATAATAGTAGATTTTAACTTCTTTGTAACCTTTTCATGTACCCTGCATACTGTATTTGACACATGATTGGGACCTCTGAAAGATACCAGGAGGGAGCAGCAACTACTGTTTATGGTAATCCAGACAAGCTCATGTCAAAGTTGTGCCTACTGTTACACAACTTTATCTTTTTAGCCTTATTTTACATTTTGCTGGGATTGAATGGATTAAGTCAGCATAGGACTACATTATGACATCACAATGCAAAACTTAATGACATCATAGAACAACATTGTAATATAATGCTTTATGACATCACAATAATTATATCATCATAGTGCATTATTTATGACATCATAAGGTGCTATTATATTATCACAATGCATTCATTATGACATCATAGTAAATCATGATGACATCATATTTATAAATTATGACATCAAAGCGCATCATTATAACACCATAATGCAGTAAGACATAGGACATTATTATTACATCACAATTCATTGGGGCACATTTATCAAGCTCGCCTGTTTTTAGGTGTAAAATTAGGCGTTCTTCATTTGGCTGTCTTTCCTTTGCTGAGTATTTATTAAAAGTCACGCAGCAGTTGAATTATACCAGACATATTTTTACTAGTCTGATCTCTGGTGGTTGTTTTTCCAGTTAGACAGGTTCATATTCACTTAGACTGGTCTACTTTATTTGTTCATGAAGAAAGTCACATCTTTGCAGAAAAAAGTTGCATGTCTCTTTTTGCATTAAAAGTCGCACTTCACCACTCAAAACTCAGTTTATGACTACACAACATTAAGAGCCTTTCCAACCACATTTAAAGGTGTGTTTTCTGAGATTTTGATACTAATGACTAGGTCATCAGTACCTGATTGGTGGAAGGCCAAAACATGGACCCCTGCCAAACTTCTGTATTTCACCACCAGGAGGCAGGCACAGGAACTACACAGCTCCATTAGGACACCCAGCACCCCCACCAATCAGCTGTTTGAGAAGGCACCGTTGTAAGCACTGTGACCTTCTCACAGCTTACCAAGCTCAGTGCCGTACATTGTATAGTGCTTGTGTGTATAGTGCGGATGTGCTTGGTATCGCGCTCAGCCCCATTCACTTCAAATAGGGCTGAGTGTGATACCAAGCATAGCTGCTATCTTCTCAAGCAGCTAATCAGCAGGGGTCCTGGGTATTGGACCCCCACCGATCAGATATTGATGCCCTATCCTGAGGATAGGATATCAGTATCAAGACTTTAGAAAACCCCTATAAAGTATTTATCTTTTTTTTTTTTTTGTGGGTGCAGCCACAAATTCAGGTTTTTGGATGTAGCTTTGGAAGTCAAAATCAGGAGTGGATCATAAAAGGAGACGAAGTATAAAGTACAGAAAATACTTCTCTTATTTGAATCCACTCCTGGTTTTGGCTTTCAAAACTTCACCAGAAAACCTGAATGTGTGGCCGTATCCGTCATGTCCTGTTGCGTCATTTCCCAGAAAATTTTATGAAGTGCAATAAGTCAAAAAGGTTTGCCTGTCTGTTCCTGAATTCTGAATCACTCTATGGCAGTGATTCCCAACCAGGTTTCTGTCAGAGCATTCTGCAAACTCTGGAGTAGCAGACCAGAAGATGGGAGTGGTAGTGGCAGTGGCCGCAACAGTTATTCACAGTGGCAATACTCACACTGATACTCCCTAGGGCTGAGCAGTGACAGGAGGGCACATACTTTCATTCCTTGGTACACACCCTGATGTTGGGCTTCTGTCTGAGGGTAGTTGGGGTGCCCTTAATGTTAAGAGTGTTGTATGGATTGAAGGCAGGAGGTGGAGGTGCTGTAGCTAGCAAATGTTGCTGGAGTCAATAACCAGGCCAGTTGTAGAAAATAGGTAAATCTCTCTTTACTAAAGTGCAGAATGGGGGTTGTAGTATGTCCAACGATATCTAACACAATTCCAAAGAAATGACAGTGCAAATCTTCCCTAATAGCAGTATATGAATATAAGCAGTAGTGCTCCTTTCCCTATCTCTCCAAAGTCTCTCTCTCTCTCTGCAGAATCTAAGGCTGGCAATAAGGTTCTTGCAAACCCATCTGTAATTTCCAGCTGAGAGGTACAGGATTAAGATCCGGCTGGCCAGGACCAATGTTAAAGTATGAAGGGAGGATTAGCAATGTTCATCTCACTGCAGCAAACTCTTTATCAGACTTAAACAGCAAATACCTTGCTGACTGACTCCAATGACTCGGCTGACTCCAATAGATTATGTAGTCTGGACCTTCCAGTTCTTTCTTTCTCTCTCTTTTCTGCACTACTGTAAAGTAGAGATAGTTTTCTTGATGCAAAGCTCAACCGAGTGAGCACATATAGCTCCTCACATTTCTTCAGCTAACACACACTTTACAGAACTAGGGGTGGACCTAAGTCCATCACCTAGCTTCCTACAGGGGCATTATATAATACATCATTCAGAACATTAAATACATTAAATAAAAAAAACTTTGCAATTGGCCTATTCTGGGGTACTCCAATATGTTTTTTGCAGTCTGGTCTGAGGTCTGCTAGAGGAAGGTACATATAGGGGCCCGTATTCATGACTGGACCTGCTCTTTCAGTCTGGGATGGGGTCAGGGATAAATTATATATGGTATTTATAAAATTTATGAATGCAGAGTAGGAAGTAAGAATGCTGCAATTTATTTATTTTATTTGCCAGAGGTGCCCCAAGGCTGAAAATGTTGGGAAATGCTCTACAGAGTGAAGTTTTTGAAGGCTGTTGCTGAGCAGGTGAACATTGTTTCTAAGCGCAATGAGCATGTCAGGAAGTTAACGACACAGACACAGAACTCACTTATAAGAGTAGAGAACCTTCAGGATTAATAAAATAATGTCCAAAATCTGCTTCTATCATCTAATCAGTTTTCAAAATCAGAATTTCCTACATTCTCCATTTATCCCCTGATAGCCGCTCGTTCTATTGAAATGAAACCAAAAAGAAAAGAGAAGGAAGGAAAATCTGCCAAAAGCAAAAGGTTTTGGGAGCCGGGGCAGGACATAGAGACCTCAGTCTTCACTTGGTAAGGTATAGTACAATATATGCTGTTCCAATTAAAGGAGTTATATGCTAAACCTGGATATAAGCTCCCCTTTACTCCTTTACCATGTACCAGTGGAGCATCTGAGCATTTCCTTGCTCTGATGCCCCCCTTGCCTTGGGCTGCATCTTGCAGGACAAGGTCTGTTTGTTGTGAGCCAGTAAGGTAACGGGCTTCACATCAGTATGCTAGTGATACCCGCCTCTAAAACTGCCCGGAACAGACCAAGGCAAGGGGAGCATCGGAGCAAGAAAATGCTGCAATGTTCCAATTGTACATGGTAAAGGAGTGAAGGGGAGCTTACATCCGAGTTCACCCCTGAACCCAGACAACCCCTTTAATTTCAATACTGTAAGTGTATTGAGGAAGATACGGTTTGATGACTCTTTATACCGTATGTGCAGATTCTGACATTTTAGAATGTCAGATGTCCTAATGCTCCTCACCATTTACTCTCTTGCCTAAACAGACTGAGGATTACAGTTTAGTAATCATGGCATTTCTCCTGTAGTCAGTCTCTCAGTAGGCACCACAGCTCCTTCTGTTTCCACACCTGTCCCAGCAGTTTGTCCATACTTTTAACTTGTAAATTGGTAACATTTACGTTGCTAAATTTGGCTATCTAAAACCCAACCCCCGGAAACACACCAACTCTACCCAGAAGCACCCACTTATCGTTAGCCCTGCTCATTTTTGGCCTGAGGCAGCCCAAATTTTCCAAGCCTCCCTCTGAAAATCTGGGACAGTCCCATCAAATTCAGGACAATTGGCAATTATCGTTTGTTCTCCTTTTTACATAAGTAGTCACAGCAGGGTTCCCCTTTCCAGAAAATCCTGCAGTTGCCATCCCCCATCCACCCTTTAGTCCCAGCAGTGTCTCTCCTCCTTTTCCCATATACTCACCTCCCACATGCTTCTGAAGTTCACCCTTTACTGGCAGAACGCTAAAAGTGACAGCCTATTTTTGACTACTGCATGTAGCTTCCCCTTGCATGAGTGTCCTGCATTGATCTCCACTAATGTGAAAGAAAGTATAATATGGTTAATAAGCTGCTTAATTTTCCATGACTTTAGTTAAAGCCAATATTGGTTATTTTTACACTGATTATATATACTTTACCAAATAAACTAGACGAAGTAATAATCGTTCTCCTAAAGATGCCCCACACACCATGGTAACGTGACTGCTGTTTATGGACAGCATGAAATAACAGCAGGCTCCCTAATGGGCGATGAACTACGGTAAATGTTTTACTCTAAATGGAGCATTTCAGAGACAACATAGGCTTAAAAAGAGCCAGGTTTCAGAATACAGTATATGAAGCTGTATAGGAAGACATCCGGACAGGACTTGCGAGGAAGAGCCTGCAGCCAGTCTGAGACAGTGGAGACGATGGCACGATGGAGGGGTGACTACTGAGGAAACTTATTTCTGTCCACAGGTGAGAAGACTCTGGGATTTTGTAAAAAAAAGCCCAGAGAACTCCTTCATGTGAAAAGATGTAAAATGTGCGCACTGATAACTTCTATGACTTCAATACAATTGAACAAGGACATGTACAAATCAATATTGTTGTACATTTTAAGTAATAATGTTAAGCAACGGTTGTGCATCCTTCAATCACAAAAAGCAAATGCTCAATCCCTTGATGACCACACGTGAAAAGACTTTATTGACCAGACACTATTTATTGTGATTTAGCGAACATGGTGCTTTAACGACCCTAACTTTTTATTTGTTGGACTACCAAAATAATTTAGCTTTGTTTTTATGTAACACATATAGGCCTGATATATTATACCTGCACTTCAGAATTCTGGTTACAAAAGGGGCTTTTGCGACATTTTGGGTTCACTTGCACCAAAATTATCTGACTTTTTACACCACTTATGGATGGGAAAGTGGGCCTGGTTAGCTGTATTCATTCCAGATTTATCACTGAGGCTTTTTTTAACAGTCACAATCTCACTCTGGTAGGAGGGTGGAGTTGGAAAACTGGAAGCTTTTCTAGACAAAAGTGTTAGGTTTAAGCGTGAGACAAATTTATCAAACATGTGACATTTGATAAATATGGCATAAAGTATGGTGTTTCTTATATATATGTTTTTTTATACAATATATTCTTATTTTATTTTGGGAAAAACACAAAAAGATTAAAAAAAAAAGTCTTTTGTTCAAGATACAGCTCTTTATTCTTTAAATATGAAAATCGACATAAAAATAAAATGAGTTTCCCATACTGTGCTTTCATTTTGATATATGATATATATAAAGTATATATTAGCGTTATCTCCCTTGCAGTTTGCATAGCACTGTAAAAGTACTGACTACAAGGCCAAAAGTTATAGCCAAGTGCAGCGAGGGCAGCATAGTACAGGTGACAAGTTAAAGAGCATCTGTCACCAGAATCATTGTAGTGAAACAGGCTGAATTGTGACATGTGCACAGGGTGGTAGAAGCTAGCAATCTTGGTCCCATCCCCATCTGTGGCTTTAATTCTAAGAAAACAGGACTTTTAATATATGCAAATGAGTCTAAAGGAGCAATGGGAACATTGCCGTTATGCCTAGAGACTCCATTCTCCTTGCTGCACCACCTGACTTCTAGTCTCACGCTTTTCCTATGCGCTTCAGTACAGGACCTCGCAGCAGTTTTTCTTTGTACTGCACCGGGTACTTAAGTGCATGGCGAAGGTGAGAGACTAGGAGCCAGGTGTGATGATGTTTACTGACTGGCCCTATCAATCAAAGTGCAAAGGGCATGTGTAACTCCCCAGAGTGACATTACAACTTATTCACCACGCTACTGTCTCTAATGGGCTAATATAATGTCGTCTTATGTATTTTGTCCAGGTTCACCACACTGTGCATTGCTAATGTTTGCAACTGTTTATATGTAATGTGCCTGTTTCACCAGCAGGTGGCAGTAAATATGGCAGAGCTGCAGTTAGATAGAATGGAACCTTCCATTCCATTCTAACCCCCCTCTGTGGAGGAGTGGGCGAGTCCCACTTCCTGCAGGAAGGGTGGAGACCAGTGAGAGGCAGTCTAGCTTACCCCCTGCTAGGGGAAGGAAGCAAGGGCTGGGCATGCCATTGGACGTGCCCCAGCTAAGCAAAGCAAGCCAGATAGAGCACCTTTTGCTCTGCTGAACATGGAGGCCACAACTTAAAGCCTCAGAAGCCAGGAAGAGTTTTCCCTGGACAAATCTAGAGACAGACCCGACTACAAAGTGAAGTACAGCATAAACAAGAAGCTGAGTTCTATAGCCAGTCTGTCAGTACAGCAGAGCCAGAGAACAACAGATGTTTACAGACAAAGTCTGTAAACCATTTTGGAGAAACGTTTATGCAAAATAAAGATGTTATTGAACTTCATCACAAGGTCTGGACTCAATTTATTCTTCATCCCCAAGTTAACTTTTCCCCTGCTGCAGAAGACAAAGCCTGGGGTCGGGCGTATCCAGGTAGGAGCACCATGACACAACAAAACATTAAGGGACATTGTAGGCCACCCTTTACCACTCAGCCATTCATACATCTGGGTACCACCACAACACCATTTCTTAAAGGGACTCTGTCCCGTTGTTGCTTCATTGCATGGAGAATGGAGCCTCTAGGAGTAACAGCAATGTCCCTGTTGTTTCTAGAGGATCATTTGCATATATTAAAAGTGCAGTTTTCTCAGAAATTAAGCCACTGATGGGGATGAGACAAAGACTGCTAGCTTTTGCTGACCTGTGCTCATGTTCAAACAAAACTGTAGGGAGACCAGCTACAGAAAACACTGGGGAGCCTCATTTAAGAGTCTCAACACAGCGATCCAAAGTGCAAAGCTCCCTGGGAAACAGTAATATGCAAAATAAATGTGGAGCCCCATTATTGGGTCTACAGCACAATGAAAGACAGATATCCCTCAAAGGAAGGAAAACCAAGCAAAGGGGTGTCTCCATTACAGAGATCACCAAATCCACCATATTAAGTGGCCCCTATGTCAAGATCCCGCTTTTTTACAAGCTTTAAGGATGTGACGGGGAAAACCTAAGCCAGTTATCCATCCACAGACAGCTGTTTCGGGGTGTTGCCCCTCATCAGTGTGGAGTAGGATTCTGGCTAACCGGGAGCAATGCCTTGTAGACTACTCAAACAAAACAATAGCTGATCTCAGGGAGACCAGCTACAGAAAACACCGGAGAGCTCATGTTGCAAGTCAGTCTATTTCATTACACTAATTATGGAGACAGAAACCCTTTAAACATCTTTGGAGGCAATTTTTGTTTATGATTTGATTTTACCCATTTTTGTCTAAAAATCATATTTTAATTGGCCTTTATTAAAAAATATTGAGTTGTTCGGCCACAAAGGGTTAACTGTTTCTCTAGCTGTGTGCATCCTACTGTCACTTTCACTTTCTGGTCATCTTATAACCCTTATCTCTAAACTACTTAGAGGTCATAAACACTTATTTAAGCCACATTCTTATTAGTAAAATAAGGATTGAGCATTGATGAGTGTTTATAATGTCAGAGAGCAGAGATAAGGAGTCCATCTGCTCCTCAGATGACGAAAAAGACAGAAAATCTACAGGCAGCTAGTAGAGCATGTCAGTCAATATTGTTAATAAAGACCAATTGAAAAAAAAATGTTTTGCTCAAAATAAGTACAATACAATAATAAAATAAAATTGCTCCCAAATGTGTACATAGCCTTTAAGCTTAAAAGTTGTTGGCTTTGCTAAAATTCCAAATGTAATAAACTACTTGAAAGTGGAATGTGGACATGTACTTGTTGTAATCTGGAGGGTGGGCTAAAGTATTGATATCTAGTACAACAATTATTATTGCAACAGTAAGTTATATAGTAGACTAACAGGAAAGAAGAGGTATTGAAACACTAGGGACCAGAGAACATATCCACAAGGCTGGTACATTTCCTTAAATATAGCACCTGTAATAATTTATACTCAAACCTTATAGTCTGTTATATAGTTTGTAAAATACAGCAAAACATATTTACCACTGCTACTGGTTACTAATGGCTATATACTAGTGTCTATATACCCTGCCTTTCCTCTACTGGAAAACATGCACTCTCCAGAACATAATATCATGCAGATCTTGCTTCTTCTGCCCATATTTGCTTTGTATACACTGTAAAAATTATCTAGTGGTCAATAGTCTGAAGTAGATAAAACCTGACGTATCATAGGAAGTAATCATACAATGTTCAGCATATCATTATAATCTCTATACAGATAGCTCACTTAACCATAAATTCTCCTTACCTTAGACTTGTGGATTTCAGGCTTGTTCTGTTCCCCTGTCAAAGGCGTCAGTAAGGTGGATGCTTTTTCTTATTAAAGACTAAGCATTTCTAAATCAGAAGGTAAGCAAATTTCTAATGGGAAGAAAAATAACCTTGGGTGTGGAGGTCAATGAAATGTGTGGGTGATTCCCGGTGTTGTCATTTGTCAGACTCCCCCAGTTCCTATGAACCTGTAAATCTGAGCCAAGATGAGGTTATCAAGTACTAAATAACTTGGCTGATATAATGCGCAATGTGAGAAACTAAATGCAGCTATATTTTCTCAGATCACTTGGCACGGAAATGAGCATGCCCAGTTTATTCTCCCACTGGACATGCCCGGTCAGTGAAGGCTGTGGTAAAGTCTCCCATGCTATAGTGTTCTGGCAACAGGACAGAAGAACAAAAAAAAATAAGGACAATAATCTTGCATCCCTTTTTTCTCCTTGTTTTTTCTTTTTAAGCGATCTAGTCCTGTGGTTATTTTCAGACTGGATGCTTGCCCATGATGTATTTCAAGGTTATTTTCCAATACGTCTCCTCAAGACACTTTATTCTGCATACATTACGAAAATCCAAAGCACTTAGGCTTTGCAGAAAGAAAAATCTGTAAAAATAATTGCTGCTATCAAATACTTGTGTTCTGTTATCATACCTGCTTTAAGGAAACTGCTGCATTTTTAATTTGCCTTAGAAGTCTTCCAAAAGAAGTCAAGGAAGTAAAATTCCTACCATGGCAGTTATAAAATAGAACGGAAATAAAACAGATTTTCAGTTCCTATCAAAAATATCAAGTCTAATGTTTTAATGTTCCTTTTGAATCCAGGGGAATTGGTCTCAATTATGTTTTGTCTTAAAGGGGTTGTTCAAGAAAGGGAGGTTTTGACACCCCCCCCCCCCCCAATTCTGCCGAACCTACAAAGGGAAGATTACTTACTCCCTTTATTTCTTTGCCATTGCATATGTGCAGGAGAACATATTTTGTGTAACAGAACTTTCATTCCCACTTTAAGGATCTTTATACTTATCAATATTTATCTATTGGTTTATACAGTCCTAAATATCTTGTCTGGTAATCCCAAATGATGTAATGGGGTGGGGGTCTTGGTCCAAGTCAGTGTCGCAGTGTCGGAAAACGGCCAGACTACGACACTTGAGTCGGACACAGGAGGGGTGGTTAGGGGGGTGGTTGTCCTGTGTCCGACTCAAGTGTCGTAGTCTGGCCGTTTTCCGACACTGCGACACTGACTCGGACCAAGACCCCCACCCCATTACATCATTTGGGATTACCAGACAAGATATTTAGGACTGTATAAACCAATCGATAAATATTGATAAGTATAAAGATCCTTAAAGTGGGAATGAAAGTTCTGTTACACAAAATATGTTCTCCTGCACATCTGCAATGGCAAAGAAATAAAGGGAGACATAGGTTTGTCCATAGAGACCTTTGTGATACTGTTCTGCATAAATCGCATTAATAAAGAAAAAAAACGCATCAAAACCGCATGTGAACAGGGATGCGTTTTTTCACTATAATGATGTTTTATTTGCGTTTAATGCAGTATACTAGATTATATCACCAATATTATATTTTTTACATGTGTTTTTTATTGAGAAATCTCTATATTGAACTTCACCTGTATTTGAATAGAAAGTGACGAGACTATCAGCAGTATATTGAATGCTCAAGAGACTGAAAACTGAGAGCCATTGAGTATAACTCAATCATATAAATAAGGGATCCAAAGAAGTGGACTTACAATTCCATCCTTTATGTTTAACCAAAGTGGGGTATAAAAATGGGGGAACACAAGCATGGCGATACCACTGAGGAAGGGACCAGGAGGGTCCCGAAACGCGTATGGGCTATTTCCTATTCTTGTGACAAGACCCCCAATCCGTTGAGCATGGCCATGCGAAAAATTAAGTAAAGGAAAGACATATATTGAAATATCGAACCGGCCCTCTCCCCCTCCTTCCCAGGCAAAGAGGTAAAATACGATCCTCTACTCTCGCGAGATCGCGGTACCTGGACTGCACGCTGTACGGCGTTAGACGCCGATCCTGGAACACCGAGTTCAGAGTGTCGATCTGCAACGTGCGAACTCCGTGGAGAGGTAAGCCAGCACCTTTGATATCCCAAGACTTATGGATTTACATTCCAAATACCATCTATGATAAAGGAGTGTTTTACACTTACCCTGAGGATTGGACTAAAGTCGGAGGGATTAAAGCCCAAAACCATAACTTCCATCTGAATCAGACAACATTCATTTGATACATCAAGAACATTGTAACAATACACATTTTTGGACTCCGGTCTCTTTGGCTTTTTATTACTGCTTCTATGATGCATTTTAAATAGTGGTGATTTGCAATAGCTATTGTTTTCTTATTGTTATTTGTTTTTTACTTATTGGTTATGTGTTTTTATAGACTGCGGCTGAATAAATTTATATACTTTTAATATTGGTGAACGGTATTATGCTGTCCAGGTGTTGAGTGCACGCCCCACCAAGCTAATTTAACTGAATTTCCAAACAGAGGGGTGGTGTACCTCTGACTAGGGCTGTGGCACCTATTCCATATACCCATCCAGTGTGAGCCACCACAACTATACTCGTGAAGATCACTTACCTATCTACGGCGCCAACATCTTGTCTCCTTCTCATGCAGGCCTGTAATTCTCGCTCGGCTCCATCGATGTCAATGTTCAGTTTGACACCGCCGCAGCTAATCACAGGTCATGGTGATGTCCAGCTGCCCTTGCATCGTGCCCACTTGTCATGATGCAAGGGCGGCCCGACACCACCAAAACCTATGATTGGCTGTGGAGTTGTCAAACTGGATGTTGAAATCAGTGAAGCCCAGTAGAGCATTGCGGACCTGCAGGAGAAGGAGAGGAGAGCTGGCAGCAGGAAGCAGGTCAGTAATTTTCCTTTTGCATCTCCGGCAGAATGGTGGACTTTGCCCAAAAAAATCATTCTTGCACAACCCCTAAAAGTATGACTTGCAATTCAGTGACTTTAGATTAAGAGAATTTGGGAGGAAATTGCCTTTATTCACTTGTTAATTGTTTTAACTGCCTTGTAAAACTCGCCTTTCTCTTTTTTTTTTTTTTGTGTAATCCCAGTTAGCAAATATGTGCTCCATGACTGACAATGCAGACCAGTGCACATCTTACGCAATGTATGCAGTCCTTAATCAGGCATTTGAAGATGCATATTACTGTGCAAAATGTGAGCGAATTGTACATTTGGAAGATGAGATTCTGGATTTAAATGAACTAATTGCAACACAACGCAGGTAGATGTGAGGTAGGTAGCTGGGTTAACAGTTAGAACCCAGCGTAGAGGGAAGAGTGTCAGGGAGGCTAGCCCTGATCTGAGACACCCCAAAAATTGATAAATTGGCAGATTAGGGGGATATTTTTTCAAGGGGTAGCATTGCTGCATCAAGATACTTCCTCTGTCAGTCAGGGGAATGTCAGCTTCAGTAAGCAGGGGACCAGGAGGGTAGGGCAGGCCAGACACATTCTGGTAGTATGAGATTCTATTATTAAGGGTACAGATAAAACAATCTGTCACAGAGACCAGTATTGTTGGACTGTGTGTTGTCTTCCTAGTGCTCGAGTTCGATATGTCACGGATTGGGTTGATAGATTACTGGGAGGGGCTGGTGAAGACCTAGCAGTCCTCAATGACAAATTTGAAGGGTCCTTAGGTCGCAAGCTCAGGGCACGGACCTCAAAGGTAGTATTCTCTGAAATAATACCTGTCCCACATGCCACACCAGGGGGGAGGCTCAACAACTTGTGTAGGAAGAAGGGGTTTGGGTTCCCGGAGAACTGGGCAGCCTCTCTGTCTACTGCAGGATCTATCGTAGGAATGAGCTGCACCTCAGTGGAGGGGCTGCTGTTTTTGTGTGAGAAGATGGCTAGAAGGTTGGAGGGGTGCTTAAACTAGGGACTTGGGAGGGAGGGTAATTACAATACAGAGGGGAAAATAGTGCAGATAATGACCTGGGGCTAAGTAATGGAACTGTGGTGGAATGCAGGGAGGGACTAGAACAGTTCATCAGGAAAGATCTAGGGTAAAAAAATATTGCATGTATACTTATAACAGGAGCCTGACCAATAAGATTTGTGAACTGGAATTAGCAATGTCTGAGGAGGACTATGATATAGTGGGAATGACTGAGACATGGTTGAATGATAGTATGACTGGTCGGATAACTTACAGGGTTACAAGTCTGTTTAGAAAGGATCGTAAAACCCAGAAAGAGGGAGGGGTTTACCCTTATGTAAAATCCTGTCTAAAGCCCACACTCTGGGAGGAAATAAGTGAGGGTGATGAGCATGTGATGTCACTGTCGGTAGAAATCTGCTACTTAGGGAAACAGATGGCATGTGACATGAAATCATAATTAGGTCGTAATTAGTGGGGACTTCAACTACCCAGATATAGAGTGGGAAACTGAAAGCTGTGGATCTCATAAGGGAAACAGGTTCTTGGCAATAACTAGAGACAATCACCTTTCCCAACTGGTACAGGTTCCAACTAGAGGGATGGCAATACTGGACTTAGTTATAACCAATAGACCTGACAAAGCAAGAGAGTTGCCGGTTGGGGACACCTGGGAAATAGTCATAATAATATCATTGTCAGTATTGCCTCTGTGTCCCCACCGCAGTAAGCTCAGCACCATGGGTCGCAGGGCTGGCTTACCTTATAGGAGACGCAGGCATCCACCAGCATATCGCCGCATCCATCCTCACTACCAGGTGTCATCTGAGGCGCTATAGCACTATAGTGCACCTCTCCCTGTCTTATAGGGAATAGGCAGCTGGGTCCTGATTATCGTCCCCACCCGTAGGGGCGGGGCTTTGAGTATTTAGGGCAGCTTCACTTAGGAGCCCAAGCGTGGTTGTTGTACCTCTTGACTCCAAGTGAAGCTTCCCACTGTGTCTATTGAATTTCCTGGATTCTGACCTCTGCTTTGTTTGACCCTGGCTCTGCCTACTGTCTTCTTGCTGGATTGCCTGGACTATTGACCCCTGCTCAGTTTGACTACGTATCTGCCTGCCGTCTGTTTGTTGGATCACCTGGATTATCAACCACTGCATCGTCTGACTACACATCTGCCCATCGCCTCCTGTAAGTCTGCCTGGATTCCTGACCCTGCACTGCCTGACAATGAGATCGCTTTAATCTGCACACTGCATTACTCTGAACTTTGTTTTGCCTTTACTTCAAGTGACTTTGGTATACCCTCTGCTAGTAAAGATCATCTGTTCCTTTACTCCGCCTTTGTTGGACTCTGTTCACACTGCTGCAGTTAGCTGCATTCTGGGTGACTGGTGCAAACACCTGTGTCCTGACTCTGTGAATCAGCAGTCAGCAATATTGGGCTAATTCCTAGTCCTCTATCAGCTGACACAGAGGATCCACCTCCATTGGTCGGAACAATCATAAACTTCCAAATGATAATCAATAGGGTGTTTTTTCTCAGTGAGTCACTAAAATGCTTGACTTTTGGGGGGCGTGGACTGGCCAGGGATGTGAGCGGCAGCAGAGCGAGTTAGTTCCCGCCACCTACAGCAAAAAGCCTGCTCTGTGGGCTTACCAGTGACCGACCACACTCTCCTCATACCGGTAGTCACTGCCCAGCGTCTAACCGGAGTGGTCCCATGGCCGGAGGAACCGCCAAGAAGAGTAAGGAGATGGAGGGAGGTACCGGCAAGATGGCGCTGGCACGCTCTCCACTGTGAAGAGGCAGGGCAGGAGGTGTGCCGGGAGCTGCACAGGCTACAGTGAGCTCCAGGGCAGCACTGAAGATGCCAGAGCTACAGGGACCCTACATGGAAGAGGATCTGGAGGTGGAGGAGGCAGCCCAGTCCAGGGTGAAGCCCACACCCATGAACAAAAGATCTCAGCATTGATAGCCAAGACGGATGACCTGGAGAACAGTCTTCGATGCAAAAATGTACGTCTTCTGGGGATCCCTGAAAAAGTTGAGGGACAAGACCCTACGTCTTACTTTGAAACATGGCTTAAAGACGTTTTTGGCTTGTCCTGTTCTGATTAAATTACTTCACTACAGGGATCGGCATGCCATTTTGAGGGCTTACAGAAATTGCCCTGAAATCACCATCAATGGGCAAACAATTGAATTTTTCCAGGACTTTTCCTCCGAAGTCCAAAAGAAGGGGAGCCAGTTCCTAGATGTCAAGCGGCGAATTCGTTCCCTGCAAGTCTCCTACTCTATGATATACCCGGCATGTCTGCGGGTGGCTGCTCTAGGATCTGTTCACTTCTTCAATGCACCAAAAGATGCGGCCACATGGATCGACCAGCATGAGCGTCAGCTGCGACAGGAGGAGAGATGATGGCCATCCGGTTATTTCAAGTTTGTACCCTTGGTTGCCACTGAGTGACTTGTTGGAAAGTTATCCCTCTACTGTTCTACTTCTGAACTGCCCATAGAGCACGAGAATCCTTTTATGGCGGGGGACAATCTCGCTCAGCAGACGTAGAGAGTTTGAAACGTTGCCTTTATATCTGGTTTCATGGAGGACTTGTGCCTCGGCCTGTTAGATGACGCAATGCAGGCACGATTTTCTGGTTCTGATTTTTGTGTCTGTTGCTCTTTTTTTCTGGGGATTTTTTCTACCATATCTGTGTTGATGCTCTGAATCTGTGATATCATGCCTGCTTGTTGGTATGACACCGCCATCGTATTGCTTGTATCTACAATGCTCCTATTACGTTATGTTATCAGCTGGGTCATGGCTAATGCATTTAATATTGTGAGCTGGAATGTGCGTGGCCTGGGTGGCTCATCAAAAGGGATTTACTGTGATGGATTATCCGCGCCCGTATTTCCCCGCTATTATATGTTTGCAATAATCCGACTTTACGAAGGAGGGGGCACAGGCATTTCATAGGTCATGGATGAGTTATACATTCCACTCAGTTTTCTCTAGCCATTCCCGAGGGGTTAGTGTCCTGGTCCATAGATCTATTCCCTTTCAGGTGCAGTCGTCTAGTATTGACCCTGACGGACGCTTTATCTGCATACATTGCAATATATTCGCGCAGGAGTACCTTCTGGTGTCCTTATATATACCTCCACCTTATAGCAGCATGGCGCTAAGAGGCGCCCTGACATTTATCAACAGTAACCCTGATATACCAGTTATTATGGTGGGAGATTTAAACATTACTATTCCTCCCTACTGGGATAGATATGGGGGGGCACAGACGGATGCTGATGATCCTGTATCAGCCTTTGGCAGATTATTGGAGTAGCTGGCCCTGATAGATCTGTGGCGTGTCTGACATCCCAATGTTTGTCAGTTTTCTTGCTATACCAGATGACACAAGGCCTTATCACATATTGATCTAGCATTGGGATCTGAGTGGGTGTGCAGACAGGTGGTGGAGGTGAAGTACTTGGCTAGGGCTCTGTTTGACCGTTCCCCTTTGTTTCTGCGTCTATCCACCTCGGTCATGGTTCCCATCTCTCAACGACTATGGGCATTAAATTCCTTTCGGTTGCAGGTAATTGACTGCTCAAACATTAGTTCTACTATACAGGAGTATTTTACCTCAATGTAGGCTCAGCCGCGAGCAGGGCGGTATGGGACGCCATGAAGGCTTGCCTACGAGGAGCGCTTATTCAAGGGATTAGTAGAGTCAAACTTAAAAGCCGACAATTTGAAGAATTTTTGAGGGACTGAGTTGGGGTGACGGAGGCGAACTTTGTGGAGAAGGGCAATCAGTTGTCTTTATCTGTCTGAAAGGAGGCACGGGATGCATATAACTCGCATGTTGCGAAACTTGCCCACATAAAGCAATCCTTTCAGCGACAGAAGTATTATGATGAGGGAGAGAAGGCGGGTGACCTACTAGCCCTTGTGGCTAGGGCACAGTCCATGTCGGCATACGTTACCGCTTTACAGGGGGAGTGTAACGGGACGCCTCTCACCCCGACTGGGTACCTCTGTTGATGGATGCCCCTAGTGCCTCCCGAGGGCTCCAATTACTCTGCTTGACACCGTAACTACCACAGACCCCACAAACCGCCGCAGCTTGGTTGGGGTCTCGCCGTCCGCCACCCATGCTGGACCCAAGACCGGGCTTCAGCTTCCAGTGGGTGAACCTCTCCTAAATCAAGAGAGCAAGGAACCAGGAACAAGCTCTTACAAGAGCTTATACTCAGGGGAGTATTGTGATATAGCAATCCCCAAGGCTGTAGTTATCCCATCCCCCAACCATAAGCCAAGACTTCATGAAGGGGTAAAGCAGAATTCTTTATTGGGGCTACATGTAAGCCTTTTAGGTAGATCTTCCAGCAATGGAAACCTCTGTGGAAGACTGAGACCGTTTTTACATTAGCCAATCACATACATTTACAGTATTGAAACACTCCCAGCAATTGTACACGACCCCCCCCCCCCACCCCTGCCTGTGACACAATAAGCAACACAATGGCATTGCCTGTGACACAATCAACAACACAATGGCATTGCCAAAAATTACCTGGATCAGTTCAGGAGTTCAGGGATTTCCTGGAAGTCTTAATTTTGCCCCACCGAGCACAGTGCACATGGTCCCATGTCCAAAATAGTTCCATACACTCGACAGCAAAAGACTGCTGGACAATTTAAGATGGCCGCCGCCACATGTTTGAATCTGTTACAGTTAAAAGTTTAAGGGGGGAAAACAGTGCCTTTAAAATGCAATATGCCCAAATAGTGTCCCAGGGGCCATAGTCACAGGGCAAGAGGCTGGCAAGCAGGCCTCTCCAACTCCAAGTGATGAAGGTGCTTTCGTCACAGGGAGAATGGGACAGAAATTGTGGATAGCCAGGCCATAGTGTCTGTATTTAGCTACTTTTATGCCGATCTGTATCAGTCACGTCTAGGTTGTAATAGGAAAGATATATTATCATATCTACATGGGGAATCCTTGCCTAAGTTGTCAAATTCAGATAGAGCTTACCTTAATGCTCCGCTACAGTTGCTGGAAGTCAAGGAGGCGGTGGCTTCTATGGCAATTAATAAATCACCGGGTACTGATGGGTTACCAGTAGAGATTTATAAAAAGTTTGGAGATTTATTACCTTTTATTAAAGGTTTACCAGGAGGCCTCGGAGACGGGGATGCTTCCGGCGTCCATGCAAGAGGCTATCATAGTTGTTCTCCCTAAACTGGATAAAAAAAAACCTCCTCCCTGATTCCTAGCACCCTATATCATTGTGTAAAAGACGGTCCGGCACTGCAGATATTTTGTAGAAAACCAAAATCCTCTTTATTAGACACTCGCATAAAATCCAGACGATACACGTACTTCAAGAAAGTGGTACTAGTTTACGCGTTTCAGACATAAAACGTCGACTAAAGACGTTTCATGTCTGAAACACGCAAACGAATACCGCTTTCTTGAAGTACGTGTATCGTCTGTATTTTATACAAGTGTCTAATAAAGAGGATTTTGTTTTTTTACAAAATATCTGCAGTGCCGGACCGTCTTTTACACTGTGTCTACCATTCCAAGGACTTGCTTGTGGTGCCGTGCACGCTGGAAACTGCTAGTAGGTGAGCTGGATACCTTACTGTTCACTCGCCCTATATCATTGTTGCCCACAGACATAAAGACATTGGCCAAGGTTCTGGCTTTGCGCCTCTCTAGGGTCATCTCCTCCATTGTACATATGGATCAGTCTGGATTTTTACCAGATAGGACCACGGCGATTAATATCAGACGCCTATTATCTAAATATGTAGATTCTGGTGGACAATCCAGGGGATAGGGTCATCTGTTCCCTGGATGCCACTAAAGCATTTGATAGTATCGAGTGGGAGTATCTATGGGAGGTGCCGGAGAGGTTTGGTTTGGGGGACAGTTTCATAGCATGGGTGCGGCTGTTATATGGCGGGCCTACAGCGCGGGTACAGGTAAATGGATATCTATCAGAGGGATTCTAGCTCTACAGGGGAACCAGGAAGGGCTGCCCTTTATCTCCGTTACTGTTTTCCTTCACCATCGAGCCATTGGCGGCTATTGTTATGAGTCATGACGGGATCAAATGGTTTAGCCGAGGCGGGTCACAGAAGACAATTGCATTGTATGCAGATGATACCTTGCTGTTCCTGGCCGAGGCTAGGGAGTCCCTACCGGTGGTTATGGAAGTGATCAGTACTTTTGGGCGCTACTCTGGCTTTGTTATCAATTGGAGCAAATCGTCCCTCCTTTTTATAGATAATGTGGATAACTTAGGCCTCATGCACACGACCGTTTTTTTATGCTGTCCGCAAAAATGGGTTCCGTTGTTCAGTGATCCGTGTCCGTTTTTGCCTTCCGTTGTGTTTCCGTGTGTCATCCGTTTTTTTTAGCGGACATGACCCAAAAGATTTAACCAAAAGACAGGCTGACAATTTTCGCCAAGTGCCTGCCAAGGGATCTGCAAAAAAAACGGACGCGGAACGCGGATGACACACGGATGGCCATCTGCATTTTTTCACGGTCCCGTTGACTTGAATGGGTCCGTGAACCATTTCTCATGGACAAGGATAGGACAGGTTATATTTTTTTGACGGACTGGAATCACGGACCACGGACGCGGAGGACAAACGGTGCATTTGCCGAGTTTTCCACAGACCCATTGAAAACCAATGGGTCCGCAGAAAATCACGAAAAACGGCACAACGGACACGGAATCAAACAACGGTCGTGTGCATGAGGCTTTATGCTCAGTCAGGACTGCAGGTGGTGAGTGAATTTAAGTATTTAGGGGTGGTGGTATCTAGGAAACTCACGGAAGATGAAAAGCTTAATTTATCCCCCCTCATAGGCAAATTCAAACAGAAAATGCATGTATGGTCTAAGCTGCCTTTGTCAGTAGTAGGACGGATTAATCTTATTAAGATGATCTGGATGCCACAGCTACTTTATCTACTACATATTTTGATATATGGTTACCTCTCAGTTTTTGTTTACTCCATTAATAAGTTGTTTAGGGAGCTCATATGGAGAGGGGGCTCAGCACGCTTGCAGCTGGAGACACTGCAAAGAAGTAAAACTGATGGGGGAATAGGGGATTGGCTCTTCCGAATCCTTGGGTATATTTTAAAGCCGCCCAACTTCAACATATGAGGAACTGGGAAGGGGAGGAGGGAGATACTCAAAATAAGTTTCTGAAAGGATTCCTGGCGGTACCAAATCTATATGAAGTGTTGGAGGCAGATAAGATGAAAATGTCAGGTCTGGCGATCCCTATGTTGCATCTCTTACATAAGATATGGTGGAAAGTTTGGGACATACAGGGCATTAGGACATAACGCAGTATACATCCATATGGGACTCTCCATGGTTGCCGCATCTGGGCTCCCTACAGGGTATGGGGTGTTGGCACCACAGGGGTATTGTTAGAGTTCACCGACTTTTAGATAATAATGTCCTTAAAACTTATGAGCAACTTCAGAGGGAAACTGGTTTACCGTCTTTGGACTTTTATAGGTATCTACAGCTGCACCATGCCTTCCAGGTTGACCATGATGACGCTATGTTGAGCACGGTTCACAAAACAAAATCATTGCCCTTGTCAACCAAAGGAATTCCTAGTCTGGAGTTATCTCTCTGCTTTATCGGGCTATATTAGACCAATTTCTGCAAGACTACACAGTGAATAGTAGGATAAAATGGGAAGTAGAGGTGGGGCCGTTAGAGGAAAACCAGTGGCAGGAGATATTGGAGATGACCCTGCAGCTCTCACCCATAGGTTATCGCAACTGTACCTGATCCATCTGGTCTACAGAACTCCTCAGTTCTTGTTTAATATTGGGCTCCGTCCGGATTCCAAATGTCCGCGATGTGGGGAGGAGAATGCGGGTATGCTACATATGCTGTGGTCATGCTTGGCCCAGGAAGGTTTTTGGCGCGCTGTGCTGCGTCTCATTAACTCTCTGTATGAAGTTACATTGGATGTGACCCCATTTCTTTGTGTATTAGGATAGGTGGAGGACATGACTATCACTGAGCCCTGAAAGGTAGTGTTGGACAGTATGTTATATATGGCTCATAAGCTGATTGCTCAGCATTAGCTAGATGAGTGTAGCCCTAGTAGAACTGAATATATAGCCAAGATTTATTGGCTAAAAATTGGGAACGAGGGGTTTATAGGAAGAGGGGTGCTATGACCAAATTTGAAAAACTTTGGACTCCTTGTATTGATGCCCCTGGGCTAGCTTCCAGAGAACTTCAGAAATACCAATTAAAATATGTTAATAAAAACTACCTAATTTAAAAAAAAATGCTGAACTTTTGATCAGCATATGGATGCCATTAGCCTCACTAACTGGGACAATGTCCTCAAAAATAACGTTCAGCCCCATAAATTGGATATTTTTAAAAGCATCCTAAATTTTCACTTTCAGACGTACATACCTTATGGGAATAAAAGGGTTAGGAACAGTAAAAATGCAACGTTGATTAAAAGCAGGCTCGGAATGGCCCACAGGGAAACAGGTTAATCCCCCGGTGGGCCCCTAAGCAATGTGGGCCCCTAGTTCTCCACCCCCCTACACAAGTGGCACAAGTGACAGTAGACTGACTGCACTAAATATAGTCCATATAAAAAAACTGGGTAGATGTATTTAACAAACTACCAAGTTTATTATTACAGATATATCAGATGGCTGAGATGATTTATAGGTACAGAAACAGATCAGCCAGTGGGCTCTTTCCCCAGGGAGACTACCATAAATACCAAAAGTAACAAACAAAATCAGATATTTGACCTCAGAAAATACATAATCCACCATAAGACAACAACTTATATTAGCTGGTTCTTCATTCCATTATCATGGCCATCCCAGGGGCATACAGGAGGTTCCTGATATGGGATCGCCCCTATCATGGCGGCCATTTCTTTTTTTAGGCAGGGCATCAAGACATAGGGCTAGATTTAGGGATAGAGACCCATGAAAAAATCAGTCTATTCCCATATATCATTGCCTGCCAATTTGTTATTTTTTACTACTTTATGCTAAAAATGTTTTCTTTTTTTGGATTGGAGTTGTTTAAATTTGATGTAGAATAAAGGCTATTTTTCAATGATGGTCATCAGTATTTGTAAGTCTAGACACCATTTTTGGACCATAGCTTCTGGCAGGTTATTGTCTTAGGGTACTTTCACACTTGTGGTATGGCTATCCGGCAGGCTGTTCCGGCGGGTGAACAGCCCGCTGGATCTGCCATGCCGCAAGTACTGACTATAGTATTGACTATAATGGGGCGGGGGTAGGGTAACGGCGCAGCACCGCAGTGCACGGCCAGAGATCGCCGGACTAAAAGTACTGCATGTCCGTCTTTTTAGTCTGGCGATCATTGCCGTGCTCCACCGTAGCTCCACCCCCATTATAGTCAATGGGGATGGAGCGGCAGCACAGCAGCACACGGATACTTGCAGCATGGTGGATCCAGCGGGCTTTTCACCCACCGGAACAGCCTGCCGGATAGCCATGCCGCAAGTGTGAAAGTACCCTTAGCTGTGAAAATACATACTAAGCTGGTTCTATTTTATCTAAACAATATTGACACTTGTTATGGCTGTTTTTTTGAGTACACAACTCGATAAGGATAAATGGCTTTTAGAGGCAAATGAAATATTTTCTGAGAAATAATTATCTTTCTCAAATATATCTGTTCCATCAATTAAAACAACGTTCAGAGACTTGTATAATATTCATAAAGAGTATTTGAAATCATGGTGGGAAATCCAGTCCCTTATATAAAGAACTCCATTATACCCAAAGGTTTACTTATTTTTATTCAACCAGCAAAACGTATTTGGACGGCTGAGTAGTTACTCCAATGGGAGTCAGAAGCTACAGCTAGTTCACTACATCTTATGAAACTTTTGTTATATTGAGTCAGTTGAAAAACATATTGAAAATTTAACTGATTTAGCCTTGAGATTTAAGGATCACTCCAAGAGAGAACTTAAATTACAAAACAACATTGACAGATTTAAATCTGATTTGATTAAACATAAGCATATACTGTTTATTAAAGATTTAACGGAATTCAGGAATAAGACCTCATACGAGGTCACATCACACAGCAAGGATCTTCTAAAGATACTTCATTTTCTGAAGCGGTTAGCTCAGATTCTGAACAAAATCAACAACAGGCACATCAGAATCAGAGAACCATTTGGAGGGGGAGAGGTCGTACAATAGGCCGACATAGAAATCTAGGCCCTAGATCCCAAGCGAGAGAGAATTTATGGTCATCATCTTATCCTGCTAAACAAAGGGGTCCTCAAAACCAGAAATGGGCCTGACAAATGGAGAGGGGGAACAGGAGCAACCAGGAAGGATGGATATGTCATGTATCTATGTCTTCATCCTCCACTCCAAAAACAACGCCTTTTTTAGGCCAGGTACCGATGAACACATATACATTAAGGGATCGGGTACAATCCCATTCACAACAATACAAAAAAATCTTTCAGAATTTTATTAGATAAAGTAGATAGGGAGATTCTAGCCACTAGCCACTAAAATGTATTTTTTGCCCCCCACAACACAATTAATAACCTTATAACTTCATAATCTTCTATATTTGAATTATTTTCTAGTTTCTACCATTAATGTTATACCTTTGTTTACTTTGAGGATCATGTCTGCTCCTTTTTTAGCCTATGTACCCCCTTCCTCTCTTTTTTCTCCTCTATTTCTTTTTATCTATCATGTGACTTGTTTAATATCCAGTACTTGGATGCACTATTGAAGGACCTTCCTGCCGGTCATGTGCATTGGCTGGTTACGTGACACGCCGCTTTTCCGGGCGGGCACTATAAAGTCTTGCGCTCTCTTCACATCGGGAAAGGAACCAATCGTGGACGCCAGCCACATTTGGACCCCCTCCTCCTCCTGATGAGCCGGCCATTACAAGCCACCATTGGCATCTCTGGGCTACTTAATCATTCACCTCAAACTTTGGGCACGCAGGTACACTCTGATAGTGTCATCTATTTGATAGTGTTATCTATGGAAACTTCATGTCCACTATAAGGCATTAATCTATTGTTATCTGGGGGGGGGGGAGGGGGGACCAGCCTTGGCACTGTCTTTGATTACATAGCTATTAAGGAGCTGGCATTTTACTGCTTTACTGAACTGCAGTTATTTTTGTTGATTATTATCTCCACCCAAAGGATAATTATATTGCAAATAATCTGCAACATCTTCATGAATACTTTTTAATGAAACAAATATGTCCCCTAAGGAGCCCTGTGACTAAATGGGTGAAAAACGTCAGACAAGGGTTATCAGTGTGAACCATTTGATATATTGTAATTACTTGATATAAGGTATCACTTCTCGGTACTGACTTGTGGTGGATTATGTATTTTCTGAGGTCAAATATCTGATTTTATTTATTATTTTTGGCATTTATGGTAGTCTCTTGGCCAACTTAAATTAACTGGTTCTTCATCCCTTTATCAGGGGCATCCCAGGGGCATACAGGAGGTTACTGTGATGTCATCGCAGGTCCTGCTGAATGAAGATAGAAGATCCTGACGTCATCACAGGTCCTTTTGCAGGTACTGAAGAAAGAAGAGGATACCAGCTGCACAATCAAGTGGATGAGGTGATTTTTTTATTTATTATTTTGAACCCCTCAATGGCCATTTTATTTAGCATTCTATCTTAAGAATGCTATTATTTTCCATTATAACCATGTTATAACGGAAAATAATAAAGTAAAGCTTGGGTCTCCATTGACTTTAATGGGGTCCGGGTTCGGGTTCGGTGTTCGGGTCAAGTTTAGGTCCCGAACCTGAACTTTGATTTGAAGTTCGACTGAACCTGGCAAACCCGAACTTCCCCGGGTTCTCTCAACCCTAATTAAAATGACTAAAACAGGAAAGTAGTGAAGAAGCAGTGAAAAAAACTAAAATAGAATATGCAAAAGACAAAGAAATGCAACCAAGCTGGAGATAGAGAGGCTCATTGCTATAGAGAATAAAACTAACTCTAAATTGTTTTTGAAATATACAACTGATAAAAAGCTTCAATCTTTATAGAGTTATTTAAAGTTTCAAGTTTATTTATCATGCAGAACGCAATACATGGTTTAACATGTGATAATATACTTAGACAACATTCCATTACAATAATAAAAAGAGAAAGAAACAAAATAATAGACTCAATAAGAGTAACAAAACATTAAAACACTGACAATGCAATAGAGATATCCAATGACTGCAATGCAATGCATCATTGTATTAGACAATACAGATCATTCAGTTATTTGTCCCTTCATAGTGTCCTGATTTAACATCCGAATGGCCTGCGGATAGAAGCTCTTTTTCATTCTTTCGTTGTTAGCTTCCAAAATACAGTCACATTTCCCAGATGGCTTGAGACAAAACAGACAATTTTTTGGAAGTCTGATGTCCCTTGCCACCTTCCTGGCCATGATCAAGCACCTTTCATTATAAGTGAGCTGTAGAAGACCTCTGAAGGAGAGCTATAACTTTTTTATTTTTCTGTCGATATACCTTTATGTGGGCTTATTTTTTGCTGGACAAGATGTACTTTTTAATAGCACCATTTTGGAGTACACATAACTTTCTGATTAACCTTTATTGACTCTTTCTGGGAGGGAGATGGGAAAAACAGCAATATTGCCACTGAGTTTTTAAGTTATAAATTTTACAGCGTTCATTTTTTGGCATAAATAATAGAGATGAGCGAACATTAAAAAAAAGTCCGTTGTTCGGCGTTCGGGTGGTGGTAAGTCGCGCATCCCGTTATGGATTCCACTATAGCGGCATATGGAATCCATAAGGGGCGGCTGCCACCAACCCGAACTTTTGCACAGCCGAAGGACCTGGGGTGACGTCACCGTCATGTGATCAGTGCAGGGGCGTGGCTCAGCACGGGATCAAATCCAGTGATGAGCCACGCCCCCTGCACTGATCACATGACAGTGACGTCACCCCAGGTCCTTCGGCTGTTCAACAGTTCGGGTTGGTGGCAGCCGCCCCTTATGGATTCCATATGCCGCTATAGTGGAATCCATAACGGGATGTGCGACTTACCACCACCCGAACGCCGAACAACGGACTTTTTTTTAATGTTCGCTCATCTCTAATAAATAACATAATATCGTTATTCTCTGGGTCAGTACGATTACAGGGATACCAAATACATATAGTTTATTTATGTTTTACTACTTTTTTTGCAACAAAACGCCTTTTTTTTAAACAAAAAAATGATTTTGCATTGCCGCTTCCCAAGACCCATAACTTTTTTATTTTTTATTCTATGGAGCTGTGTGAGGGCTTGATTTTTGCGGGACGACGTGTATTCTTTATTGGTATCAGTTTGAAGTAAATGGCGCTTTTTGATCACTTGTTATTACGTTTTTTTTTTGTGGCAACTAATAATATATTAGCAATTCTGTCTTTTTTTTTTTCTTTTTAAGGCATTCACTGTAGGGGATAATTTATGTGATAGTTAGGTAGGCTGGGTAATTTCAGATGCGGCAGTACCAAACATATGGGGGAGAATGTTTTTCATTGGAAAGCGTATTTTCAATCTAAAAAAAGCATATTTTTAATTTTATGGAATTTTTATTTAATAAATATGTTTTTTTTTTTTTTTTACCACTTAATAGTCCAACAAGGGGACTATAACAAACAGTATTTTGATTGCTTTTAAAATACAATGCATTATCTCTATAATGCACTGTATTTTAACGACGATGCTATTCTAAAATTGACCAGCAGGCTGCGCCAGAGAGGCACAGCCTGCTGGATCTACTTCAGGACGGATGGGGCCTAGGGATCGGAAGCCAGGTAAGGCTTCCCAACACATCAGTGCCCCTCGATCGCATTTGTGGGGTGCTGATGGGTGACAGAGGGAGTCCGCTCCCTCTGTCACCGCTTTATATGCTTTATATGCGGTGGGCGCCATTGCGCCCTGCACGTAAAGCATTAAACAGCCCGAATCGGCACTCCTGCCGGTACTGGCTGTTAGAGCAGGGTCCCGGCTCTCATGTGAGAGCAGGGTCCGCGCTCCCTGCTACACAGGGGACCTGTGCAGCGATTAGGCTGAGCCACCGTAAGGCCCCTTAGTGACCACTGTATAAACACGTATGGGTGATCACTAAGGGGATAAAATGGACAAACCACATGGTCCAGAAGACATACACCCCGATATCCTAAGTGAGCTAAGTAACATAATAGACAGGCCTTTATTTCAGATAGCTATGGACTCTATAATGACAGGGAGTGTCCCATAGGACTGGTGCTTAGCAAATGTGGTGCCACTGCCAATATTGAAAAAGTGGTCAAAAACCAACCTGGGAAACTATAGGCTGTTAAGTTTAAAATCTGTTGTGGGTAAACTGTTTTCTAAGGTTTTCAAATGTTTTCTAAAAGATGCTATGCTGGAGTATCTCAATGAAAATAAGTGTATAATGCTGTATCAGCACAGGTTTATTGGTCCAGTCAAACTAATGTACCCAGTTTCTAAGAAGAAGTAACTTTTAAATGGGAACAGGATGCGTTGTTGGATGTCATATATCTTGACTTCTCCAAAGCATATAATATTGTGCAATATAAAATGCAAGTACATAAAATGAGAATGCATGGACTGGGAGAAAATGTCTGTACTGTATGTGGGTAAGTAACTGGCTCAGTGACAGAACAGAGGGTGGTTATTAACAGTACATACTCAGATTAGGTCTCTGTCACTATTGGGGAACCTCAGGGTTAAGTATTGGGACCCCCATCATCTATTTATACCCAGGACTGTAACCATTACAAGGGGATATCCTCTACATCTAGAGGAAAGAAGGTTTCTACACAAACATAGAAGGGGATTCTTAACGGAAAGAGCAGTGAGACTATGGAACTCTCTGCCTGAGGAGGTGGTGATGATGAGTTCACTAAAAGAGTTCAAGAGGGGCCTGGATGTATTTCTGGAGTGCAATAATATTACAAGTTATAGCTACCAGAGATGGGTCATTGATCCATGGAGTTATCTCACTGCCTGATTGGAGTCAGGTAGGATTTTTTTCCCCTAAAATGGGGAATGGGGAAAATTGGCTTCTACCTTTTTTACTTTCCTTTGGATCAACTTTGCAGGATATCAGGCTGAACTCTATGGACATATGTCTTTTTTCAGCCTTACAAGCTATGTAACTATCTTTTTTTTTTTTTTTATTCTTTATTTTCCAATTTAATCAGTACAGAAATGAGCCATAGAAAATTGTACATGACATCAACAGGAGACACAAATGGCTAGGTATCCAGTACATCAAAAGTATCATAACATATGTAAATCCAATGATCCCGTATGACACACGGGCGTCGAAAAGGGCAACACCTGACCAAAACAAGGTAAGGCTTAATAACACCAGAATAGTAGTTTGCATCACCACAGGCAGTAGTCACAGAAATCCAACTAGAGACACACAAGGAACGGGGGTTAGGAAAGGGTGGGTGACTCAAACACAACTAGACAAAGAAAGGCAAGGAGGGGGGGGATTGCCTCATGTCAGGAAATTCCGGTAGTCCTGAGTATCTTGGAACAAGAACCAGGAGTTCCATGCCTTCAAAAAAGCAGTATGAGTGCCTTTCAAAAGCGCCGTAAGCTCCTCTATTCTCCGAATCTCCTCCACTCGTTGTATCCAGCCTGTGATGGATGGTGGGGAAGATGACTTCCAGATAGCCGGGATGCACGCCCTAGCTGCTATCACTAGTTCTACGGATGATGGATAAAGGTAAATCCAACAGAAGTAGGAGGAAGAAACTCGGCGTGTTGGGAATCCTGAAAGAATATATCTTCGAGATTGCTCTGTGTACCGACTCCCAGAAATGTTTTAATTTGGAGCAATGCTAAAAGATATGGAGCAATGAACCCGGAGCAGCTTGACATCTCCAGCATAACTGGGAAGTCGAGGGGAACATTTTATGGAGGCGAGTCGGGACATAGTACCATCTCATTAAAATTTTATAGCCCGCCTCTTGATATCTACTGGCAATGGACGATTTGTGGATCAAGTGGACTATTTTAGGCCACTGGTCTGAAGAGATGTCCAACTGTAAATCTTGTATCCATTTGTCTATGGAGGACGGTAATCAGGAGGGGGTGAGATCAAAGAGCTGTAAATTTCTGAAAGCGAGTGTCTATACATCCCCTCGCCTATACAGGATTTTTCAAAGAGTGTGAGAGATCTATCGTAACCTGAGGAGAAGGGGATAGAGGCAAGAAAATGAGCTAATTGCCTCGATCTCCACTGTCCCAGCGAGCAAGGGTCAGTAATTCTCTAAATTTCCGCATATTTAAGCCATCTAGCCTGATGAACGAAAAAAGGGGGCTCGGCACTTACCCCCCACCCACCACTGCATAAATGGATCACCTGAGCAACCTGCCGGAAAATCCGGGTGACCTAGAATTGGAAACAACGGAAACGGGGACAGGGAGAGTGACGTCAACTCTTTATATTTATGAAATTGCAACAAGGTTGGGGCCAATGGTAGGGTGCGAAAGGATGACTTTAGGAGCTCTCGATTCTACCCACGGTAGGAGAGCCAGGGGCGATTTAGAGCACATCTGTTCGATGGAGACCCATTGTTTATAGGGGACATGGCGGCACCAATCTACTACTCTTTGGAGTATTGAATATTTCTGGAGGTCCGGAATCCCAAATCCCCCTGTCTCCCGTGGAATGTGGAGTAGCGGTCTGGCGAGCCTCTGCTTCCCTTTTGCCCAAATAAACATGAAAAGGTCTCGATAGGCACCCTCAAAGAAGCTGGATGGTAGTCTAATGTGGAGGGTCTGGAATAGGTATAGTAGACGTGGTGAGACATTCATCTTATAAATAGCACATCTGCCAAACCAAGTATATATACCCTTAGACCATCTCTTTAAATCCTCTCTTATCCTGCCCATCAGTGGCACAAAATTCCTATTGTATATTTCTTTCAGGTCCCTTGGAATAAACGTACCTAAGTATTTGATGGCTCCCTTCGTCCATTTAAAGGGTAAGGACGTCGCCAAGGACGTTTCCAATGCGGGAGGTAAAGAGATGTTCAGAGCTTCCGACTTTTGGAAGTTGATTTGCAGGTTGGATAACCCATGGAATTTTTGAAACTCTGCCATAAGATTCGGGAGCGAGATTCTGGGGTTAGTGATAGTAGCTATGTTACTATCTTATCCAGCAGTGCATTTATGCTCATAATGGATGATTGTAAAATGGAAAAAAAAATTGATTCAAATGGTACATTGCTCCAAATAACAACTCGTAGTGTTAATTGACATTATTGTTAACTATTGATTAAAATGTACTTTATGGCTTGAATTTTTCTTGTTGTTGGATGTGCTATATGAGAATAATGGCTGTAGCTTTGGTCTCTGTGATTAATCACCTGTAAATGCAGCAATACAACCAGTATCCATATGAAAATTTCTCAGGACATGGGTCGTATAAGTAAGGAAATTGTGTTCTGCTACCTTGCTTTATTATAAGTTAATGGAATAGACTGTATAGAATTCTAAAATATCAACAGTAATGTTCTTAGATTTCCCAGCCTTCCAATTGGTGGGCCAAATTTTCTATCCTAACACAGTTCAATGACCCAGAAAGTCATAGACTAAAAGAGCTAATCTCTGTTGACAAGTGGCCTGTTAAACTGTCATTCCCAATGTTTTCTGATTCGTAAACTTAATGTTAATATATAACTTGATTCTTAAATATCAGACAACCATGGGAATAGGGCAGCTCATCATGTCAGATTACTTTATTTGATACAGCATTTTAATGTCTTAAGCATATAACGATTTGCCCTTGATAAAGTTCCATAAACCAGTCCAGTAAGAGTTTTCAGTTATAGTCAGCTCTAAATTAGCCATGTATCTTCCTTGCAAAGTGGTTAAATATTGGGATGTCCATCTATAAACAGGAAATACTGTTCTGTGGTATTATGCAGAATATGGCTCTTATGAAACATTTACATGCTAGCAATACTCAGAAGATATGAAACACTTTGGCCCTGATTTATCACGTCTTCACTCCAGAATTTTGGCTTCATAAAGTTGCAAAATATGTGTTTTGCAACTCTTTGCATTTTACACCACTCACTCCAGTTTCATAATGTGTGTGGAAAAGTGGGCATGGTTAGTTGTGTTAACGAGTTTCTTTCCAGATTTTTCATTGACACTTCTTTAAATCGAACAATATGCAACATTATAGAAGCATCAACAACTTATTTATGCATTTTTCCACATTTCAATACAAAAAACACCAGAGATATTTACTGGAGGCTTGTTTTACCACAGAAAAATCAAGACATTATCATGGACGTGGTATTAAAAAATAAAACGTAACTTTTAATTAAAGCTGATTAAAATAAAAGTTCACTCCCTAGATTAAAGGATCAATGGCGCGTTAGAAAACCAGGATAAATCATGGACAATTTAATCAACGCCTTTAGAAACATATACAACGGTGCACGGCGGCACCACCCAAGATATAGAATATATAACCGTTGGTCCTACCTTGATGAAGTCAGCAGGTATTTATAGATGTACAGGAGGGTGCGGACGGGGTAAATAGAAAGGAAAAAGAGCAAAAAAATGAAGGTACAAGGGGTTAATGATAGACCCTAGACGTCCTTATAATAGCAGACTGCTCTTTCCCCTGACGTCCTAACCACGGGGCTGCCGCCCTGAGAAGAACGACCCCGTCCGGAACCTCTCCCTCAACGGCTAATGACCCTGTTGGACCCTAGTGTAGCTAGACCCTACATGCACGTTTCATCACATAAATTCATCAGGGGTACAATAGACACAGGGTGAGCATGGATGGCAGATGGAGAGATAGAAAAAACACTCAGCCAGCCATACATAATCAAAGAAAAAATGCAACTCCCATTGGGGACACCCGGTTAATACTGGGGAGACCACAATTGGAATCAGGGTCACAAAGGTTAAAGCTGCCTAAAATACAGGCTGCTTAGTGGAAGGCTCACACCAGTATATGATGGACTGGGGGCCGACTTACTAGCCAGTGGACCGCTAGTGTAAAGGCAGATGATATCCTGCAATAGTCTATGCCTAAAATGGGCATTTTATACTTACAGGTGTATAGGAGGGCGCCAAATGTCCGCGCTCAATGATGAAATCAAAAAGTGCAACATGCGCACATCGCGTCCTACGGGCCGCGCCATGAGAGCGGTGACGTCAGTATCACATGACCAGTCACCTGATACCAGTCGGGCAATACGTCAATGATGACGCGGTACGCGCGGCTGTAATTGTTAGCGCGTCGCCTGGCAACCGGGAAGGAAGCTGCCAGCCGGGCTAACAAAAGCCCTTTCATGTGATGATGGGGGCTGTGATCAAGCCTAAAGGGGGGCATTTATGGCGTGAGGTAAATGAAGCTCATCGGGCAGCCGGCTCATTTGTGTATCCGCCTCACATAGTTTATCATACAGGGGGCTAGAATACACCAGTGCACAAAAATTATTCATGATACTAGATTTAAATTTAACCGGATAACACAAATGCATGTATGATTCAACAGTGCATTATCTGTCTCAGAGAAAGCATGCAAAGTTTATTTGCTCATTTAATCCCAAGGGATGTACCGTACGGAGAGTGTGGATCCATCGTGTTTCCAATTGGAGGAGGGATCTGTCCCAGTCCCCCCCTCGTACCGGAGATGGTATAGTAGCAATTCCCATGAATTTGATACTGGTGACATCCCCCGAGTGCATCTCGTGTATGTGGCGGGACAATGTTGTGTCCTTTTTATTAGCGATGTCACCCAGGTGTTCACCCACACGTCTCCGTAGTTCCCTTTTGGTCTTGCCAATGTACTCCAGACGGCAAGTACACGTGGCTTTATAAATGACCCCTTTCGTGCGGCAATTGATAAAATCCCTAATGGGAAAAGACCTATTTAAATTGCTGCTAAAAAAGGTCTTTCCCGTTTGTATTGAAGCACAAGCAACACAGCCACTACATCTAAATGAACCCATCGGTCTACGCTCTAACCATGAGCTGCCGGTGGGAGCAGGTTTGTAGTGGCTGTGTACCAGCAGGTCCTTAAGGCTCTTGCCCCGTCTAAATGTCACCTGTGGATACTCATGGATAATTTCACGAATGTCTGAGTCCATAAGAAGAATTGGCCAATGCTTATTCAGGATTGCCCGTATTTTGGGGGAAGCTTCATCATAAGTAGCAATCAGTCTGGTTTTCTGTGGAAGATCAGGCTTCTCCCTAGGGACCAACAACTCAGTCCTAGAGGATGATTTAGCGTGTTGGAAGGCTGGCCTCAGGACCGAATCAGGGTAGCCCCTAGAGTGAAACCTGTTTCTTAAAAGTTGTGCTTGTTCCACAAAAGTGTCATCCTCAGAGCAGACTCTCCTTAGGCGCAAGTATTGGCCGCGAGGAATTCCTCGTTTCAGTGGTAGGGGATGGCTACTGCTCCAGTGTAGCACTGAATTAGTAGCTGTAGGTTTACGAAAGATGTTAGTAGATAGGGACCCTAGATTGTTTTTACAAATTAGGATGTCCAGAAACGGTAATGTGTCCCCTCCTAATTCAAAAGTAAACCTAAGCCCAATATGATTGCAATTTAGCTGGTCCACCAAGGACTGAAAGGATAATTTGGAGTCATTCCAGATGATGAAAATATCATCAATGTACAGGGCCCACATTGCAATGGGCCCGGTACATGACGAGGTAGTGTCCCCAAACACCACTGTCGCCTCCCACCAGCCCAGGAGCAAATTCGCATAGGACGGTGCACAAGAGCACCCCATAGCGGTGCCCCTGAGCTGGTGGAAGATCTTGCCGTCAAACAAGAAGTAGTTGTGGGTTAACAGGTATTCCAAAAGACTTAGGACAAACCGGTTATGTGCTTCAAATTGAGTCCCTCTCATGGACAAGTAATAGTTGACTGCCTGTAGGCCACACTGGTGGGGGATGGACGAGTAAAGTGCCTCAACGTCAATACTAGATAGAATCGCCCCCTCATCCAGTGTAATGCCCTCGATACGTTTTAAGAGGTCCATACTGTCTCTCACGTATGACGGTAGTGCTGTAACAAATGATAGTAAAATACGATCAATATAAATACTGTTCTGTCCGACACATCCAACTCCCGACACAATCGGTCGCCCTTTTAGGGGTGTAGTGCCTTTGTGGACCTTTGGAAGGCTATAAAATGTGGCGATGGTGGGGGAGCTAGGATATAGAAAATCAAACTCGTCGGCAGAAATAATTTTCTTTTGTTTGGCCTCAATGAGAATAGAATGAAGTTCTGCCAGATACTGGGTTGTCGGATCAGACTTGAGTATTTCATAAGTCTGTTGGTCGTTCAACAGCTGTAAGCACATCTTTTTGTAGTCAGTCGTGTCCATGATTACTATATTTCCCCCTTTATCGGAGGGTTTAATAGTGACAGAGAGCTCATTCTTCAAGTTGTTAATAGCTCGTAGCTCCTCCCCTGAGGTGTTTCGTGATAAGCATGCGGTGGATAAATGACTTAAATCCTCCGTTACTAATTTAAGAAACACGTCAAGGCAGGAAATCTCTCCAGATGGTGGGAATTTTTTGCTTTTACTTTTAAGGGTTGTGAATGGGCCTTCCCCCTCAACACGCGTGTCCTCCTCACTTAGACTATTGAGTAACATGGCGTCCTCAAAGATGTCCTGGGGGATTCCAAGTTTACGACACCTGCGCTTATCATTATTTTTGAAGACTTTATGCCACCTCAACTTACGAATAAAGAGGTGCAAGTCCTTCAACCACATAAACTCGTCAAAGCGCTGTGTCGGGACAAAAGAAAGCCCTTTACTGAGGACTGCCATTTCTACACTCGAAATAGTTCTATGTGAGAGATTAATGACTTCTGGGCCTGTGTGCTTTGAAGATTGGACCGGCTCCTTAGGGGATAATTTGTACCCTCGTCTAAAAAAACACTGGAATTCACAAACTTAGACCTACCTCGGGAGCTCCTCCCCCTACCTCGTCTATAAGAAGTTCTTCCTCTATTGGTATTAGAATGATCACGTTCACTATCTGAGATCTCAGTCTCACTTGTAGAAGTCTCAGAGGGGCCTCCTTGCTCAGGGGTTTTTCTTTTAAAACACAGTATGCCTTATTCTCCTTGAATTCAGCAAGATCGCGATTAAATTGGCGGTGTTTCCGCTCGCGAAGGAAAAATTGAAATTTCTCAATTGTTGTCTGTAATTTTTTCTCAGTGTTGCTGAATTCAGGATCCGAGGAGAAAGATTTAGCAATTTCAATCTGTGATTTAAGTTTGTGATTCAGGTTCTCCAGAATCACCCTCTCTTCTTCTAAAAGAAGTTGCATAAACTGTAAAGAGCTGGCCGTGGCTAGTTGTTCCCATCTACTAGTAAAGCCAGTACTTCTTGGTTTAGAAACTGGGGTGAGGGTAATTCACAATCCTCTAGGGACAATTCCCTGTTTTATGTAGTTTTCTAAACTTTTAACTTCCCACCAACTGGAGATATGGTCACGATAGATTTTACCAAGTTCTTTAAATGCCGTCTTAAAGGAAGGGGTCGGTTTTTTCTGGATATAGGTTTTATCCGAAAAAACGTTTTCGGCTTCAGATAGCCAAGCATCTGTGTCTAGGCCAGATGCCAGAAAGCCCGCCATGCCCAACCAAAATACAAAAATCAATACAAAAAACAACAGAGATATTTACTGGAGGCTTGTTTTACCACAGAAAAATCAAGACATTATCATGGACGTGGTATTAAAAAATAAAACGTAACTTTTAATTAAAGCTGATTAAAATAAAAGTTTTCCACATTTTCCAACTTATTCTGAAGATCTCTGCAGTGATTACCTTACACATAAGTCTCTGTCTCAAAGGGACTCACAATCTATTCTCCCTATCTTAGACATACACACTAGAGCCAATTTTATAGGCCATCAAGTGCACAGAAGACACCCATGCCAACAAAAAGAGAACATGTGAATTATATACATATGACTTTTAGAACAACATCATTGTAATGGTAGGGAACAGTGAAGCCCTAAACTCCACCCGCACCACTGTCCCTACCTACTTGCACGATCTGTCCTAAGCGATGGCCCACAACTGGACGACAATCCCTACTTAACTAAGTGCAGGTGCCAAACCTAAAGAGAAAAGAGGAGTGCAAATACAAAGAAGTCCGAATCAGACAGGCAAGGCAGGACTGAATCAGAATCCAAAAGCAAAGTCAAAATAAGACCAGAGTCCAAACCAGAGAGATACATCAGAACCAAGACAAACTACAAACACAGAGTCAAATACCAGATGGGGTCAGTTTAAGGAGATCACGTCAGGAAATAAACGGCAGTCAGAAGCAAGGTCAGGTACAATCCGATAGTTAGAGTACCAGAGATCCAAACAGAGGTACAATACACTCTAGTGAAGCTCAGAAAACCGATCACAGGCACTAGTCGCCAGCAGCTGCCTGTTTAAATCTCCCTCCGACAGAGAGCATGCGACACTAGAGCCACGTATGATTGGCCTAACGCTTCTGTTCCTTGATAGGCTGAGCAGCCCTCATGACAGCAGGAATTGCTGCCATGACAACAGAAAGATGCTGGCAGCTGCTGTGAAGTGGCAGAACGTGCCATGACAGCGCTGCCAGGAGAATCCATGGCAATCATATAATTGCCACTACATGCAGTATAATTCCTATAACTGCTATAAACTGCACTTAAAATGATCTGAGATCTTTATTAGCATATGTCACATAAACTTTCTTGCTGGACAAAAGTGTGTACTGGACGAGGGACCAGTGGGCCTTAGTGTTGTTCACTGATGAAAGTCGATTCACGCTGAGCAGAAATGATGGCCGCCAACAATGTTGGAGACGTCAAGGAGAGCACTATGCATCAGCCACTGTTGTCTCCGGACAAGCCTTTGGTGGTGGTGGTGTTACAGTGTGGGCGGCATGGACGTGCACACATAGGGCTCAAAGGGGGCTTGAGCTCTTGCCCCTTTCTGTCTTTGCCCCTTTAATGCCCTCCTTTTTTTTTCCGGGGTTGGCGGCGCTAGGCGGATCAAGCGGCTGCCTTTTTTCCCCACTTTCGCAATTGTCAGGTGGCGGGCGTGTGTCGGCCGGGCCCGTGCGGCGCATGCACGCAGCACTATTCAGAGCTGCAGTCAAGTGCCTCAGTAGTAGTCACGTGGGGGTGGCGCGCGGGTGTCTGGAGCTGAGCTGAATTCAAGTTCAGACACTGTGACTGCGTGCAACTACTAGTGGTGCTCATCACCGGTGAGTGAGCTTGTGTGGTGCTCCAGTGAGTGCCACTGCTGTCAGTCTGTCACTGTGCCATCATGGAGGGGGTTGTCCGGTCGGGGGAGAAATGTACCATGGGGGGGGGGAATTCAAGATGTGCTGCAGGGCTGCCAGTGCCAGGCCCAGAAATGTGTGGGAGAAACTAGTGTGTGTGGGGCAACTTACTATGTGGGGGCAGTGTGGGGATAAATTACTATGTGGGGGCAGTGGGGGGACAAATTATTATGTGGGGGCAGTGTGGGGACAAATTACTATGTGGGGCAAATTACTTTGTGGGGGCAGTGTGGGGACAAATTACTATGTGGGGGCAGTGTGGGGACAAATTATTATGTGGGGGCAGTGTGGGGACAAATTACTATGTGGGGAAAATTACTTTGTGGGGGCAGTGTGGGGACAAATTACTATGTGGGGGCAGTGTGGGGACAAATTACTATGTGGGAGCAGTGTGGGGATAAATTACTATGTGGGGGCAGTGTGGGGACAAATTACTATGTGGGAGCAGTGTGGGGATAAATTACTATGTGGGGGCAGTGTGGGGACAAATTATTATGTGGGGGCAGTGTGGGGATAAATTACTATGTGGGGGCAGTGTGGGGACAAATTATTATGTGGGGGCAGTGTGGGGACAAATTACTATGTGGGGTCAGTGTGGGGACAAATTACTATGTGGGGCAAATTACTTTGTGGGGGCAATCACTGTGTGGGGGCAGTGTGGGACAAATTACTGTTTGGGGACAATCACTGTGTGGGGGCAGTGTGGGGTAAATTACTGTGTGGGGGAAAATTACTATGGGGGGCAGTGTGGGAGAAATTACTATATTGGGGCATTGCTATTGAGGAGGCACTGTAGGGGCAATTCTATTATTTTTGGGGACACCATACAGGGATTACTGCCTGGAGCACAATATAGGGTGTTATTATTACTGGGGGCACTCTAGGGGACACTATAGCTGCTGTGGACACTATAGGGACATTTGGGGTAATTTATCAAACTGGTGTAAAGTAGAACTGGCTTAGTCGCCCATAACAGCCAATCAGATTCCACCTTTCATTTTTAACAGCTTTTTTGGAAATCCACTTCTCTTTTACACCACTTTGATAAATGACCCCAATTATGTCTATTGGGGTCAGTATTTTTCAGCAGTATAGTACCTGGGACATTGGGGAGCTCCAGGGGCACAGTATTAGGAGTGGCAGCAGGATGGGGAGGGGGATGGAAACATTGAGAAATCTAACGTGTCTGTATTATAAACTCTATAGAGACGAGATGCGGCTGAAATAATTTGCCATGGTGGTCTAACGGAGGAGAAGAGGAAAGAGAAGGTCTACATGACAGGAGATGTCACTGGATGTAAGAGGTATGTGGTCTATCCTGCCGGCGGCAGCGCAATTTATTCACAGATACAATTGATTCAACAGTCTGCCCTCTCACCAGTGCAGGGTTAGGGTGACAGGGTCCTTTAAGGCTAGCGCAGGGGCTGCCTGGGTAGCAGACGTGCGTGACGCACGTCTGTTACGTCACGTGACAAGTGCCCTTTTTTTTTTATTTAAGCCCCTGCCCTTCAAAATGTCTGTGCACATCCCTGGTGGGCGGGTGTGTCTAGTCCAGGGGTAGGCAACCTTTGGCTCCCAGCTGTTGTGAAACTACAACTCCCAGCATGCATAGTTGCTCTGCTCTTCTAAGAACTTACATAGAAATCAATGGAGCATGCTGGGAATTGTAGTTTCACAACAGCTGGGAGCCGAAGGTTGCTGATGCCTGGTCTAGTCCATACAGAACTGCCCTGCACTTTGTGAATGGTACAGTGACAAGCCCATACTAATTGAATAGCATCATTAATCCAGTCATTGTCCCTCTGCATGAACAAAACAGGCTTAATTTCATCTTCATGGACGACAATGCTCCAGCTCATTAAGGTCGCATCATTAGAGAATGGCTGCTGAAGACTGGGGTACCTCAAATCGAGTGGCCTGCACTTTCTCCAGACCTGAATCCCATTGAAAACCTATAGAATCAGCTTAATCGCCATGTAGAGGCTCGTAACCCTGTACCCCAGAACCTCAATGACCTCAGGGCCGCCCGTTCAAGAAGAGTGGGATGCCATGCCTCAGCAGACAATAAATCAACTTGTGAACAGCATGAGATGTCGTTGTCAAGCTGCAGTTGATGCTCAAGGCCACATGACAAGTTATTGAGACAATGACATTTTTTATGGGAGTATAGCCACCACTGTTGTTGGCTTTTGTTTCAATAAATAGTTTGAGATGAGGAAATGCCCATTGCATGCTTCTACTTAAATGCCCTACTTTCATGATATAATATCACTGTAGCATGAACTTTTTACGTTTTCCATAAATTTCACCCGAAAGCCAAATATCCCTAACTTTTTGTGAGAAGGGTATCAAGCTTATATGCATTACACATGTACTGTAAGAATATAACGACCTACTATAGTAATGTATAGCTATGGGCAAATGCATGGTTAACGATGTTAACAAAAAGACTATTTAAAATAATTGTCCCTTATTGGGTAAAGAAGGTGTATAAACACACAGTGTTATAAGGAAAAAAAACTGTGGATTGTTCTGAACAAGAGGTCCAAAAATGATGCCTTAAGGGGTCCAGATGCCTGCCCCTGTACATACAAAGGCACAAGCCTTAAAAATTCTCGCTTTTATTTGGGAGCAGTAGCAGTACAGTTTGGATGTGGAAAGGGAAAGGTCTTAAGGTTAATAGTGGCATGCGGTAGCAATAGTAGCGGCAGCAGAAGCAGCACAGCATGGAACAGACAAGACAGTAGATGAGTGTGCGCCTGTTTTGGGGTAGTAGTGTTGTAGGGCTAATGGTTGTGGCAACATGGATAATGCAAGTGACAGTAGGGGGATTAGCAGCAGGCAGTAGCAGCTGCAGCAGTGGCAGCAGCAGCCATGCACAACGGATCATGATGGTAGGCAGGCAGAGAGCGGCAGTGGCATGATGAGGCCATGATAAATAGACACTGTCAGCAATGGCAGATCTATTAATTAGCCTCAGCCTGAGATATCTAAAACTCCTTACAGATCCATGTCTGATTCATTTTGACAAAGGTGATTTTTGTACGCTGGTGGAAGACAACTTTGTCCATTTGGGTGTGATGACACTACCTGCTGTATTGAAAACCCTCTCTGAGAGCACACTGGAAGCTGGATAAGACAGCACAGAGAAGGCTAACTGGATCAGATGAGGCCACTGTACCAAACTGCCTGCCCAGAAGTCCATGGGGTCAGGGAACACGGTATGTACCGAAGAGAGGCCAGAGTCCACTTTTTCAAAAAGTGTCACACAAATTTAACATGCGCACCATGCAGGAAGCATGTGTTATTTACCCCAAATGCAACACAGCCACGGTGTTCCTGCCGTTGTCACTTACCTCCATGTCCAGTTGGAGTTGGCAGGGAGACAAACATCAGGATTTTTTCCTGCTTAATGCACATTAGCATCTGATTAGCTGTGTGGCTATTCTGGCCCAGGTTCATCAGCTCCAATACAGCATGGCAATGCTTTACTTTACACATTTGATAGGTGGGACAGGGAGTGGATGTCCATTGAGGGGAACTTGTAGGAGGTGGATAAGCCCCTAGTGTGGGAACCAGACCAACACAAACATGGAGGTGTCAATAGGACCTGGCATTGTTGTTCCAGTCCTATATTACTATTGCCATGAAAAATACTGACCCAGTGGTTTGTAAAAGATATGTATTGTCCCTGCCCATAACAGCTGCTCCAGGTGTCCACCGTAGCAGATCTGGCCCTAGCAGTTTTTTGGGAGGTTCTGGTCATACATTGCCTCTGCTCTTTATTGCTGCCACGGCCACCACCCTCCTCCTCTGATGTCATCTCCTCCTCAGTTTCCCAATCTGTCTACCAGGTCCTTTGCAACACACAATCATTGTCATAGTCCTCATCACTTTTATTCCTGCTCTGTAATTGCCCCAAGTGCCACTGTTCTAAGGGCTACCAGTGCCCCTACTGCCGCCACCACCATGGCTGCAAGTGACACTACTACTACCACTGACATACCCATTCATGGGGTCACCCACCTCCCTCTGAAATCTTCCAATTGCAGTCTAAATGCTGACTGTTCTAACATAAGTCATCAATAGGGTGACTCTCCTGAGTATCTTCCATAGCACGTGGGGTTTTGTTGCCTCTTCTTAGGAAAAAAGAATGTGCCCCACCAGAAGGAGGCAGTGAAGACAGAGATATACAGTTTGAAAGTTTTTCTGGGGCTGCAAGGAGGAGAAGGAGGAGTAATGCTGTGATCCTGGCTCCAAGACATGGTGTCAGACCCATCTAGTCCACAATGACAACCTCTTTGTCCTCAATGATAATGTGGCCTGCTGCTTCTACCACTACTACTACCACTAGTTTGCACTAATACGGCCGCCAAGATTCTGACTCTGGGATGACGAGTCCTGGGTCTTTTGTTTTCGAGACGTTTTAATATGAGGCATATATAAATGTAAATTCACATTAGTATACCTGTGTTAGTGAAAGAGTTCTATTACTTCAAGATACTGTGCAGTTTCAGCAGACGCATTTTATTGCAATAACTGCATTAGCATACCTGTGTTATTGGACGTATTTTGCTATAATAACTGCATTAGTATACACATGTTAGTGAATGTATTGTATTTCTTCAAAATACCACGCAATTTCTACAATAATTGCATTAGTGTACCCGTTTTAGCGAACATGTATTACTTTGAGATACTGTGCAGTTACTGCAAAAGCATTTTACTGCAATAACTGTGTTATTACTATTGTAACTTGTTAATACTAGTGCACTGTGTTTGTAAAAGGGGAGGGACATTTAATTGCACCTCTATCTGTAAATTACAGAAAAAAAACACAATTTTGCTGCATTTTAATAATCTCCGTTTAAAATCTCGCGCCTGCGCCATACCGTTCTTCAGTCGGCGCAGGCGCACTGAGAGGAGTACTCTCGCTCGGCCGCTCCTTCTCAGTGCGCCAATGACGTCACAGCTGCACCCGGAAGAGAAGACGCAGGCGCACTGAGGAAGGAGCGGCCGAGCGAGAGTACTCCTCTCAGTGCGCCTGCGCCGACTGAAGAACGGTATGGCGCAGGCGCGAGATTTTAAACGGAGACAGGGCAAGCTGGAGGAGGAGAGCGCTCGCTGGCCCTGTCAATCAACTACAGGAGGGGCATTTTTTTACAAGCGGGATGCAGCGGCTACCAGCAAGTAAACGCTCTACTTGCTGGTAGCAAGGTAATTTGCATATTATAAAATAACGTTTTATAGCAAAATTAACCTACAAAAACGGTTAACAAGAATATGTTTAGAATAATCGCCCTATAATCTTTTTAGTGAGGCAAAAAAAAAAAAAAAGGCTTTTGGGGGGTGACAGAAGCCCTTTAAATGTTTTGCCTTTGTGATTCACATTGTTGCTATAAAAGTACAGATTACAGAATGACACAACCAATGACTACCCCTCCTTTCTATTTCTTTCCTGTGTAAAGTTGCAGAGCAGCAAGATTTCACACATGTAGATAAGAACACGAACAAGACGGTCAACGACACAATTCCTTTGTTTTTTTACACAGCAGCTGTTCAGTCCTTTTGTTTGGTACAACAGTCTTATGTCTGCAGCAGCACACTTCTTGAAAGTTCTCAGGACAACTATAAAGGGAGTGATTCACCAAAAAGTTTTCTCCATGGAGTGGACTGCACCACTTCAGCGGTCCCTGCAACGGACAGTGGGTGTGGACTCACTGTCCCAACTAAACAGTTTGACTTTTAACCCCTATACAGGGATCTGGACTTCGCCAAAGGGAACCAACCAGGCCGCTACTTCCCAGAGTTGTCCTGGTGTAGTTGGCTGTTCTGACTTACAGAGGTCAGAGAAACTGGTGTGAAGCACGACAGACACAGGCAAAAAGCATAGTAGTCCAAACTCATGGCAGGCTGAGTACTTGCGTATTCCAAATAACAATTCCAAGGTAAGGGCAGGCAGAGTATGTTTGTAGTCCAGGTCAAAGTTCCAAGGGCAGGGCAGGTAGAAAGGAGCAGAATCGGTAGACAGACAAGGTACACTACATAGGTATTCAGACAAGAGATCACCTTCACTGGTTACTAGCAACCAAAAAAGCTCAAAGCTCAGACAAGGAGGTGAATCCACAGCCCAGTTAAGGCTGATCAGGGTTAACTCTTGCAGTACTGAAAGAAAGTTCACTGAGCACTAGTCCCAATACGCACAAGTAAAGTGAAGCGGTGCCTGTGCTTGCCTTGGACAGCAGTACAGTGGTGGACTTGAGCTACCAGCCTAATATTCCCATTTCTTAGAGCTGGTGTTCTAGGTTCTGGCTTGTTCTGCAGTCAGCACTATGGGTCATGCTTAAACACCACCATGCACCGACAAGCTCCCGAACAGCAATACATTTTGCTGTATCTCACCAGCAACTACGCCAACCAACCTCCATCATGGGGGAAAACCAAATATCAACATCTGACCTCCAGACTCTGTACAGCTGAGTCACACCATTACTCACCAAACTGGCGAGCGGAACCAGGGTTCCACCCCCTCCCGCTGAAGCAATATGCCGTCCGTGCTTCCTAGCCACTAAGTAGCCAGCAGCATACACCCTCATCTTTGCTCTTTACATGCATTTACAGAAACTACAGAATATATTCACAAATATATTCTGGAACAGGACCTTTTGACACTTCTTTGTCTACATACCAACCTACTGTTTCTGTTTTGATAGGGGAAAAAAAGAATAATTAAGTCACATTATGAAATGATATGATCATGCAGAAGATACAGTACATGAAGGTACTTAACTAGGCATGCATGTTAAGTAATTGGTTAGCACAATTTTTATGGGGTGATTGAGACACTTATCTGTCGGCAGATGAACAGTTGTCTATGTGTATGGCAAACTTTAGGAGAACCCAAACCACAATAGCTTTTATTTATATGTTGCCTCGTGGATTCTGGTAAAAATAAAGAGCATGTTTGGAAAACTTGTAAGTAAAGCATTTTCTATTTCAGGGCTCTTTAGCTTTACTTACAAAAACTAAAGAACCCTTTAAGCAAAAGCCAAAACATTTGTCAGTAGTTCTCAGATATCCATATCCTGGCTTGCTGCAAGGTCCTGGATGACTGTTTTAAAGACAATCCTTTAAAGATAGTTTTAGATTGTGTTAAAGCCACAAGAAAAGGGCTTGATTACAGTTTTTTTCTGCAATAGCAGACAGTTTTTGAGACATTTAACAAGTGATAATAATTTGTTCATGATATAGCCTTTCACTAGTGATTTCCCATATGATCCCATACAGGTGGCTTGGTCTGACGGGGGTTTAGTCATGACTGAGTAAGGCTTTGAATGGAGTAACATAAGAACGGTGCAGGAAGTGTGTGGGCTAAATAAATAACCAGTATAGAGTATATAACTGTACTATGACATGACTTACAAAGTTTAGCAAGTCAATCTGTTTTAAAATGATTTATGATGTAGTTGCAATAAGCATAATTATATCATTCTTGTTACAATCAATGGAAAACTAACTGGTGTTCTCATTTGTTGGGTAAGATTAGTTACAATAATTGATACCATGTTCAAGTCCAAGGAGCTTATCAATATGGAAAATCACTACAATAATTTTGGCATTAGGAGGCTAATGTTGTGCTTCAGATTAGACTTTTGCTGTAGTGTTCAAGATGAACTTTGCCCTCAGAGATTCTGGTGGCCAGCTCGGGATGGACGTAGCAGTGTGACGTGACTGACGCTGCTCCCGCCTCCCCTCTGACCCCGGTCATGTTGAGCTGAATGCTGGCTGCTGAATCCCCAGAGCTCTAAGGCTGCCGCGCTGCTGGGCCTCGGAGCCGCCGTTAAAAAAAAAACGCCGACTGAAGGAGAGCCTGAGCCTGAGCCGTTCTCTTGCCGGGCACTCTGGGACTGATCTACACCCGTGATACCTGCCTCCGTTCTGGTTTGCATTGGAGGTGAAAGTGCCCGTCGGTTACCAGCTGTCTCCTCGGCTGCTCCTGTTGGTCGGGTCTTCCCTCGGCGTCTCTGGTTTTGAGCCGCCTCCTGCTCTCTGCTCTATGCCCCTGTGTCGACTGTGGGACATGTGGACGCCAGCCGTATTTTAGCTGCTACCTGCCGCCATTTCTACTGCCATTCTTACCGCCTACTGCCATTGCCACCTTTGCGTTTGTGAGACGCCCGGACGCTCAGTTGTATTTTTGGAGGAAAGAAAGAAAAGAAAAGGAAAAGTCTGCCTGCCGACCTGTCTGCCGTTTGCCTCGTTGTTGGGGTTTGCCCCGGGTCGCTCCCGAAGGGTTGCAGCCTGGACCTGTCTTCGCTTCCCCTGTCTCCTTGCCGGCTTGGGGGCCCGGTTTCGTGAGTCTCCCTGTTGGGGGTTTTGGAGGGGAGTTGTGGGCTGGAATATTCCTTTGAAGATACTGTCTTGTGTTGTCCCCTCCTAAGTTTTTTTTTTTTTGTGGACTTGTCTTTTTCCAAATCTAACTTGCTGGGGAAACGCAGGGGAAAAAAAAAAAAAAAGAACGCAGGAAAAAAAATAAATAAAAAAATAAAAAAAAAACGAAAAAAAAAAAAAAAAAACAACAAAAAATTTTTAAAAAAGAAACGAAAAAGGGGGATTAGTACCTTTTGCTGCCCCAACAGGCACATATAACAGCGCCCCAAGGAATAAATACTAGTACCACGAAATAACAGTGGGAAGAAAAAGAAGTACTAAAAGGAGTATTTAATTTAAAAAAAAAAAAAAAGGGCGGTTGGCCGAAAATGGGCCCTAAATCTAACAGGCGGTCAATAGAACTCCTAAACAAAGGTCCTAAAAGTGG
>CM065590.1:315557532-315578782 GCA_033119425.1 Bufotes viridis
GCCTGGTTCTCCTTTGTCTATCACTTTAGGCTTGGGTTGTAGCTGTACACGTGGCAGGGTCTGCTAATGGCATCGCTGACGCACTTTCTCGTTTGCAGTGGGAGCGGTTCCGCCAGCTGGCCCCAGAAGCGAGTGCAGAAGGGTTGATGTGTCCGGAGTCGCTGTGGGAGTTCTTGGAGGTACAGTAGCTGGCCTTTTGCGGGCATCACTGAGTGAGGGCACATGGAGGACATATGATAGGGCATGGTGCCGATGGGAACTGTGGTGCCAGGAGATGGGGGTCGGTGTGGATGGGGGGAAGTCCCGTTATTATTGTTCATAGGCCATTTGCGGGACCAGGGTTCGTCTGTCGCCCAGGTTAATAGTAGCATGGCGGGTTTGGCGTTTGGAAAAAAAAAAAATGGGGATTGCAGTCAGCACAACCCAATACGCAGGTGCACGTTGCTATGGTGAAATACACATACAAACGTAAAAACAAAGGTGCAATGGCACACTGCAGCTAGAGCTCCGTCCTGCCACTATGCTGGATGTTAGATGAGGCATTAGTTTATATTTTGGCCAAATTATGTAAGCCACCCACCACTTCACGTTGCCTCTCGAGTGGTCCCTAACACTAATTCTACCTTTTATGGGCCATATCAGCCACACAAAATCCAGGGAGTGCAGGTGCAGCATGCATGCCAGATACACCTGCTTGTAACCCCGTCTGGTGCCATACAGCGTCATCAGATCAAGGGATGCAAATACCAACATGCATGCTGAGCCCACTAGTACTTCTCCTGGAACCAAATGGCTTCTGGTAGTTCAATAAAGCAGACTCAGTTTTATACTGACTTTGAAACCAGCCTACAGGGCGGATTCACTAGTCAGGTGTGCATGACTGCATGGAGGTCACCACGCCTCCCATATATGCTACAAAGGAAAAAAATGGGATTGCAGTCAGCACAACCCAATACGCAGGTGCACGCTGCTATGGTGAAATCACATACAAACGTAAAACAAAGGTGCAATGGCACACTGCAGCTAGAGCTCCGTCCTGCCACTATGCTGGATGTTAGATGAGGCATTAGTTTATATTTTGGCCAAATTATGTAAGCCACCCACCACTTCACGGTTGCCTCTCGAGTGGTCCCTAACATTAATTCTACCTTTTATGGGCCATATCAGCCACACAAAATCCAGGAGTCAGGTGCAGCATGCATGCCAGATACACTCTGCTTGTAACCCCGTCTGGTGCCATACAGCGTTCATCAGATCAAGGGATGCAAATACCAACATGCATGCTGAGCCCACTAGTACTTCTCCTGGAACCAAATGGCTTCGGTAAGTTCAACAAGCAGACTCAGTTTTATACTGACTTTAAACCAGCCTACAGGGCGGATTCACTAGTCAGGTGTGCATGACTGCATGGAGGTCACCACGCCTCCCATATATGCTACAAAGGAAAAATGGGATTGCAGTCAGCACAACCCAATACGCAGGTGCATCGTTGCTATGGTGAAATACACATACAAACGTAAAAACAAAGGTGCAATGGCACACTGCAGCTAGAGCTCCGTCCTGCCACTATGCTGGATGTTAGATGAGGCATTAGTTTATATTTTGGCCAAATTATGTAAGCCACCCACCACTTCACGGTTGCCTAGGGACCACTAGGTTGCATTAGGGACCACTCGAGAGGCAACCGTGAAGTGGTGGGTGGCTTACATAATTTGGCCAAAATATAAACTAATGCCTCATCTAACATCCAGCATAGTGGCAGGACGGAGCTCTAGCTGCAGTGTGCCATTGCACCTTTGTTTTTACGCTTGTATGTGTATTTCACCATAGCAACGTGCACCTGCGTATTGGGTTGTGCTGACTGCAATCCCCATTTTTTTTTTCCTTTGTAGCATATATGGGAGGCGTGGTGACCTCCATGCAGTCATGCACACCTGACTAGTGAATCCGCCCTGTAGGCTGGTTTTAAAGTCAGTATAAAACTGAGTCTGCTTTATTGAACTTACCAGAAGCCATTTGGTTCCAGGAGAAGTACTAGTGGGCTCAGCATGCATGTTGGTATTTGCATCCCTTGATCTGATGAACGCTGTATGGCACCAGACGGGGTTACAAGCAGAGTGTATCTGGCATGCATGCTGCACCTGCACTCCCTGGATTTTGTGTGGCTGATATGGCCCATAAAAGGTAAGAATTAATGTTAGGGACCACTCGAGAGGCAACCGTGAAGTGGTGGGTGGCTTACATAATTTTGCCAAAATATAAACTAATGCCTCATCTAACATCCAGCATAGTGGCAGGACGGAGCTCTAGCTGCAGTGTGCCATTGCACCTTTGTTTTTATGTTTGTATGTGTATTTCACCATAGCAACGTGCACCTGCGTATTGGGTTGTGCTGACTGCAATCCCCATTTTTTTTTTTCCTTTGTAGCATATATGGGAGGCGTGGTGACCTCCATGCAGTCATGCACACCTGACTAGTGAATCCGCCCTGTAGGCTGGTTTTAAAGTCAGTATAAAACTGAGTCTGCTTTATTGAACTTACCAGAAGCCATTTGGTTCCAGGAGAAGTACTAGTGGGCTCAGCATGCATGTTGGTATTTGCATCCCTTGATCTGATGAACGCTGTATGGCACCAGACGGGGTTACAAGCAGAGTGTATCTGGCATGCATGCTGCACCTGCACTCCCTGGATTTTTGTGTGGCTGATATGGCCCATAAAAGGTAAGAATTAATGTTAGGGACCACTCGAGAGGCAACCGTGAAGTGGTGGGTGGCTTACATAATTTGGCCAAAATATAAACTAATGCCTCATCTAACATCCAGCATAGTGGCAGGACGGAGCTCTAGCTGCAGTGTGCCATTGCACCTTTGTTTTTACGTTTGTATGTGTATTTCACCATAGCAACGTGCACCTGCGTATTGGGTTGTGCTGACTGCAATCCCCATTTTTTTTTCCTTTGTAGCATATATGGGAGGCGTGGTGACCTCCATGCAGTCATGCACACCTGACTAGTGAATCCGCCCTGTAGGCTGGTTTTAAAGTCAGTATAAAACTGAGTCTGCTTTATTGAACTTACCAGAAGCCATTTGGTTCCAGGAGAAGTACTAGTGGGCTCAGCATGCATGTTGGTATTTGCATCCCTTGATCTGATGAACGCTGTATGGCACCAGACGGGGTTACAAGCAGAGTGTATCTGGCATGCATGCTGCACCTGCACTCCCTGGATTTTGTGTGGCTGATATGGCCCATAAAAGGTAAGAATTAATGTTAGGGACCACTCGAGAGGCAACCGTGAAGTGGTGGGTGGCTTACATAATTTGGCCAAAATATAAACTAATGCCTCATCTAACATCCAGCATAGTGGCAGGACGGAGCTCTAGCTGCAGTGTGCCATTGCACCTTTGTTTTTACATTTGTATGTGTATTTCACCATAGCAACGTGCACCTGCGTATTGGGTTGTGCTGACTGCAATCCCCATTTTTTTTTTTCCTTTGTAGCATATATGGGAGGCGTGGTGACCTCCATGCAGTCATGCACACCTGACTAGTGAATCCGCCCTGTAGGCTGGTTTTAAAGTCAGTATAAAACTGAGTCTGCTTTATTGAACTTACCAGAAGCCATTTGGTTCCAGGAGAAGTACTAGTGGGCTCAGCATGCATGTTGGTATTTGCATCCCTTGATCTGATGAACGCTGTATGGCACCAGACGGGGTTACAAGCAGAGTGTATCTGGCATGCATGCTGCACCTGCACTCCCTGGATTTTGTGTGGCTGATATGGCCCATAAAAGGTAAGAATTAATGTTAGGGACCACTCGAGAGGCAACCGTGAAGTGGTGGGTGGCTTACATAATTTGGCCAAAATATAAACTAATGCCTCATCTAACATCCAGCATAGTGGCAGGACGGAGCTCTAGCTGCAGTGTGCCATTGCACCTTTGTTTTTACGTTTGGGTTTGGCGTTTGGGTTTAAGTTGCGGAATCTGCAGGATGTCACTAAGACTTTTCTGGTTCGTCAAGTGTTGAAGGGGTGCAGGAGAGGCAGGCGCATGGCGGATAAGCATCTCCCAGTGTCCTTTGCTTTGTTGTTGAGGTTGGGTGAGCAGGCGGGTTTGGTCTGCAGATCAGATAGTAAGCGGCGGTTGTTTCGGTTGGCTTTTTCGTTGGCCTTTTTCGGGGCATTCCGTTTGGGTGAGCTACTTAGTAGAAGTATGCGTTTTGCTGGGGGGCTTTTGGGGGAGGATGTGGCCTTGTTTGCGGATCGGATTGTGATTCGTCTTCGTTTTTCTAAAACGGATCGGGAAGGGAAGGGTCGTTCTATTTCCCTGTTTACGGTTCCGGGGTGTGCGATGTGCCCAGTTCAGTGTTTGCGGGAATTTAGGGAGGGATCTGTGTTCAGGGAAGGCCCTCTCCTTCGGCATGGTGATGGGTCATTTCTGTCTAGGTTCCAATTTGTAGCGGTGTTCAAGAAGTATTTGAAGAATTTGGGTATGGATGCGGGTGACTATACGGGGCACTCCTTCCGTATTGGTGCTGCCACTGAAGCTGTTCGGCTGGGTGTAGGTGAGGAGGTTATAAAGCGGATTGGCAGGTGGGAGTCTGATCGTTTTCGGTTGTATGTGCGCTTAGGGGCGTGTTAGACAGTTGGTTGCTATGTTGGGGGAGTTGGTGCGGGACTGGGGCTGATTAATTTGTTAATTTCTTGTTTGTCTTGCAGGTGTCGCTCCAGCATTAGTGTGGATTCTTGGGCACTCATACGTGTTTTGGGGCCCTCTGCGAGCTGATGTGCGGCAGAACGGGCGACAGCTCGGTTTTGGGCGTGAGGTGGCGGTGGTTCGGTGGATCGGGCGCCGAGGTATTATGTGGAGTAGTGTCTTACAGGAGGTGCATCGGCATGCGCGTCTCGATCGGGCTCCCGACGTTCTTGTCCTGCACGTGGGGGGTAATGATCTGGGGGTTCGCCCCTGCCGGGAACTGATTCGGGATATAAAGTTTGATTTTCTGCGGTTGTGGTCTCTGTTCCCGTCTTTAGTTACAGTCTGGTCAGACGTTGTGCCCAGGAGGACTTGGAGGGGAGCCCGGTCTGTGGACAGACTGAACAAGGCGCGAATCAAATTGAACAGAGTGATAGGTCGATTTTGCGCTCGACATGGCGCTGTGGCGGTGCGGCATCCAGATTTGGAATCGGGTTCGGGGGGTTTCTGGAGAGATGATGGGGTCCACCTTAATGCAGTGGGCATAGATCTATGGTCCTTAGATTTGCAAGGGGGCATTGAGAGGGCGCTCCGGGTGTGGAGGAACGCGCAAGCTTGAGGGCGAGTAGGTCAAGCTGCGCGTCGTTGGCAGGGGGAGGTCATAGAAGCTGGGGCTACAGCATGGTATAGGTGAATGGGAGGGCCTCAATGGTGGGGCTGGACTCTCAGAGTTGGGGCACCTGGTTGGTTCGGTGTGGCGTTCATCAGTTGGTGTCCCCGAGCTGGTGGTACGCGGCTGGGGGCAAGATGGAATGGCCACGGTGGTTTTTTGGTTGCGCAGTTTTTGGCGGCTTCTACGACCTCCCTCGTCAGGGTTAATTTAATGTTACGGTTATTTATGTTATTTATGTTATTTATGTTCAATAAACGGCTGCTGTGGCCGATTTAATCCGAACGGTGGCTGTGTGTGGTTATTTGGGGAAGAAAACGGGTATGAAGGTCGGGTAGTACAGTAGGGTATGTTTGGGCCTGAGTGTAACCAATAACCCTCTCAAGTAAGGCCGGACAAGGCAAAGCTGAGGGAAGGCCGGCATGAGAGTTTTTTGGTGAAGAAGGCCAGGTTAGGTTAGGGTTAATAGCAGGGCACGGGGTGGGGGGAGTGTCTAGGTAGAGGGGTGGGCCTTAGGGTTTAAATAGTGAGAGCGCAGAGGAGCAGGCGCCATTTTGAGAGAAAGAGCGCACGAAGCAACTCCCGCCCTCCCGCCCTGGGGGGGTTTTTCTTTTACAGGTTGAGTTCTTTAGTTCATGTTGTGCGAGTAGTAATGTTTAACATACATCATCGCAATTTTATTTACACGAAAAATTAAAAAAAATAAAAATATATGTCGATGATTGCACTGTTGTCACTTTTATATTTTCCGGGATTAACTGTTTTATGACTGTTCTTGCAGGGTCTCCGGATCTTGGTGGTATTTGTCGCGGCAGTCGTGGCAGGGGGAGGTCATAGAAGCTGGGGCTACAGCATGGTATAGGTGAATGGGAGGGCCTCAATGGTGGGGCTGGACTCTCAGAGTTGGGGCACCTGGTTGGTTCAGTGTGGCGTTCATCAGTTGGTGTCCCCGAGCTGGTGGTACGCGGCTGGGGGCAAGATGGAATGGCCACAGTGGTTTTTTGGTTGCGCAGTTTTTGGCGGCTTCTACGACCTCCCTCGTCAGGGTTAATTTAATGTTACGGTTATTTATGTTATTTATGTTATTTATGTTCAATAAACGGCTGCTGTGGCCGATTTAATCCAAACGGTGGCTGTGTGTGGTTATTTGGGGAAGAAAACGGGTATGAAGGTCGGGTAGTACAGTAGGGTATGTTTGGGCCTAAGTGTAACCAATAACCCTCTCATGTCTAGGGGTTTAACATTCTCTACTTCCTGTCACTTTGATGTGTTCAGAACCATCTTGGACGTAAACAGATTAGCACGAAATATTACTATAAAAAAGAACTTTTCTGGGGTCTCAGATCCTCCTCTTCATGCAGCCTCAGATAGCTGCGAGGAACGAGACTCCCAAACTGGTGCCTTGCATTTAGGTTAATGTGCTACTTTTTCCTTCCAGGAATTGTGCAATATATCATTTATGCAACAATCCCGTTCAATCTCCTCACTCTCTGTTTCTAGTCAGGACAATTGTACTGCTAATTTTAGGACACGCAATCCAGATTTTTATCCTATACAATCTCAGACTCCGAGTTTGGATAGATTCCAGGAGTTGATTGAACGGGACCTGTTCTCCCTGAATGCTCTGATTCACACTCCAGCTTACAAAAATAAAAAGGACAAATTTTTATCTAATTTATCCTAGAGTGAAAAAAGAGCCTTAGGGTAACTAGAACTTTTGCCAGACATTGTCATTAGGCAGGCTGATAAGGGGGGTGCGGTGGTGATCCTAGACAAGCTTTTCTATAAACAGCAGAATTTACAAATGTTGAATGATACTTCCACTTACATTATGCTGTCCAGTGATCCCACCCCCCTTTTTCAGCAAACCCTATCTGAAATCTTAGCCGAGGGTCTCGAACGGGGCTTTATGGATTTGAAGCAAACTGATTTTATTTTTGTTCCTCATCCAGTTATCCCTAATTTTCATTCTCTTCCTAAGGTTTATAAGCCTGCCTTCCCCCCTTCTATGCGTCCTATTATTGCAGGCATTGGGTCCTACTCAGAGAGACTATCAGCATCGGTCGACAGCATATAGCAACCAGCTGTCCAATGTATTCCGGGTTTTCTGAGAAACACTAGATCAGTATTACAAGCCTTCTTCAATTATACGTGGAAACCGCATTACACTTGGATCACAGCCGATATAACATCCCTATATACTGTTATACCTCATGACCTAGCGATGGTCTCTCTGAGTTGGTTCCTAGATACCTATACTGAGCTATCCATTGACTTCAAACAGTTTATTGAAAAAATTGTCTTTTTTCTTTTAAAACACAATTTTTTTATGTTTGATCAAACATTCTACCTGCAACAAACTGGAGTTTCGATGGGGGCGAAGTTTTCACCCTCCTTGGCAAATATTTATGTTGCATGGTGGGAGCACCAGCACCTCTTCTCTAATGATAATCCATGGGGGCCGTCTATAGAGTGGTACGGTCACTACATCGACGACCTGCTCCTTGTCTGGTCGGGCGGTGTAGCGGCCGTGCCATTTTTGGAGTCCTGCCTTAATGACAATGATCTGGGCTTAAAATTCACTGTTCACTCTGACACATGTACCATCTCATTTTTGGATCTCAATATGATAGGTGACGCTGGGGAGGGAAAAGTACATACTTGCCCCTTCCGTAAAGACTCAGCTGGCAATACCATCCTGCATGCCGAGTCTTGTCACCCTACACATGTTATCAAGAACATCCCTAAAGGGGAGTTCACTCTTATTAGGCGCAACTGTTCACAAGACAATATGTCTAATGCTGCTTTGGATGACGCTGTCGGCCGGCTAGCGGTCAGAAAATATCCAGGTGCTTTGCTTAAAAAAGAAAAAAATGCAGCCTTATCTATGTCACGTACTGAATTGGTCTTTCCTAAATATCAACACAAAAAAAGCTAATATTTTTCCAATTGCTCACCTACCTTCGTGACCAATTTTAGTCTCGAATACACGCAGATCTGCAAAATTATTCGCAAACGTTTGTCTGTTCTGCAACAAGATGATCAGTGGCATGACATAGTTAAGGAAGGTATACAATGTACCCCCCGTAGAGCAACCACCATTGCCAATATGGTTAGTCCCTCTCTGTTTGTGGACAAAGCTGCGAAACAGCCCACTTGGCTGAGATATGTGGGCACTTACAGGTGCGGTCATAACATCTGTACCTGTTGTGCCCACATTCACACAGGCAGTCAGGTGCGTTTTTTCGCAACTGATGAGGTTTTTGCGGTTAAGCAATATATTAACTGCAATACCTCATACGTGGTATACTGCATCACGTGTTCTTCATGTCACCTCCAATATGTTGGGTGTACCAGTAACAGTTTAAAAATGCGCATTTGTAGCCACGCACACGGGAGAAAAATGTCTCTGCCGCCAGCTTACACTTTGCGGTTGCTCATGGGGGTGATACTGGTAGCCTTGTGGTACAAGGCATTAAAAGGGTCACTCCCCCTTTGAGGGGAGGCGATTACAGAAAGAAATTGTTCAACAGGGAGTTCTATTGGATTTTCCGTATGAGAACATGCGTCCCACTGGGATTAAACCAAAGGCATGATTTGATCCTTCAATATTGATATACCTTTTCATGTTTCCTTTTATGCAACTTGGTTTTATTGTATTTAATCTCACCCTGTCACTTAAGAGTTAAATCTTTTGGAGGTTGGGCTCGGCCTTAATGAATCTCACCTGCCCTACCAGCACTTGAACTCTATTTAATGGCTGCCCAAATATGTTGTACTCTGTGTAATGAATAAGGATCAAGATATGTGGATCCGAAACGCGTAGACGAGTACCTGTCTGTTTTAACCTGTACCGCACCATGTGAATAAAGCTCTTCACGATTTTGCTACGGAAGCTGGACCTTTTCTCTTTTCTTGCTGGACTTCTGATTTTGGCTGCCAAAACTGCTAAAGAGGCTATTTGGCTCCATTCTAAGGAGTCATTTGACCCGTGTATGAGCTGTCAACCAAAGGACACTTTTACATGGTTAGTATTTTTCATCAGCATTTATAAACAAAAAACAGAAATAGAACATACAGAGAAAAACTTTTGTTTTGGACCTAGTCCCGGATTTGGCTTACAAATACTGATGAAAACTACTCCTGACCAAATATTGACCATGTAAAATGGATTGAAATAATACTATAATGCCAGAAAAAACCCGAACTGGAACTATGTCCAGTGATCATGTCATGTTTTCACTGATGGGATACGTTTAGCACCTAACCTTGGTGCAAAAAACACATTATAACAGCAGTGAAGCCTCCACTAAAACAAGCAATATGCTGTTGATCCCTCAGCTCTGCACTGCACTGATGCCATTATCTTCATATGCAGTACAAACTACCTCTGTAAGAGCAGTGTACAATGCCTGTTGCCTACAGAGACTAAATTCAGTTCAGTCTCTTTAGAGGTGGCCACAGGCAGACAAAATGTTGCTAATTCTGTGTGTAGTACATCTTGTCTCCTGCAGATGTCCCCATTCAAACTTTTGCAAACTGCATCTAATGAGAAATCCTGTATCATTGTAAATTATTAATCTGCTTAAGGCCCCGTTCCCAGCCACTTTTGAATTCCAGTAGCCTGATGTGGCCTAGGAGCAGGCCACCGGAGCTCACCGTATCTGGCATCACTGGATACAACCGTCTACTGCGGTTTCCCATTTGACTATAATGGGATCTGGCGGTGGTCCGGACGCTTTTCCAGCATGTTACGATTCGGCCACACAAATACAGCTGTATGCAGTCCAGCCGACAGCTGGCATTTATGCTGGAACAGCTCATCAGATCAGGCCAACGAATTCACAACCCTACTGTAAACGTAGCCTAAGAGTTAGGCCTATTGCACACAAACGTATGGTTTTGCGGTCTGCAAAAAAAACGGATGACATCCGTGTGCATTCAATTTTTTGTGGAACGGAATATCTGGCCCCTGATAGAACAGTAGTATCCTTGTCCCTGATGCGGACAATAATAGGACATGTTCTATCTTTGAACGGAACAGAAAAGCGGAAATATGGAAACGGAATGCATATGGAGTACCTTCTGGTTTTTTTCCGGGCCCATTGAAATGAATGGTTCTATATACTCGCCAAAAAAACGTTTATGTGAAAGAGGCCTTATAAGTTTTAAATGTGGTGTTTAATTTAATAGTAGACTTAATACACCTGAAAGTTCTGCCTTGCTGCACATAACACTAGAGGGTCTGCATTTAACCACCTGCCGACCACCTAAAGCAGGGATGCGTCCAGGCGGCGGCAGGTTTGTTCCTCCTTGACGCGTCGGCGCGTCATCTCGCGAAAGGCGAGATTTGCTGTGAACGCGCGCGCGTTCATAGCAGCTCAAAGATCGCAAGTTATACTGCAGCCTGCCAGCAATGATCAGTCACTGGCAGGCTGTAGATGCGAAATAAATCACATCAAACATGTATATCAGACGCTGTTTTGTTAACAGCGTCTGATATACCTGCTACCTGGTCCTCTGGTGGTCCCATTTGCTGGGATCGACCACCAGAGGACCAGGTAGCTATGTAAAGTAGCACCAAGCACCCCTGTCACTTATTAACCCCTTGTTAACCCCTGATCACCCCATATAGACTCCCTGATCACCCCCCTGTCACTGATCACCGCCCTGTAAGGCTCCATTCACATGTCCATATGTATTTTGCGGATCCGCACATTGCCAGAACTATATAGAAAAGGCCTTTTCTTGTCCGCAATTGCGGAACGGAAGTGCGGATCAGCAATTCCGTATCCGAGCGGGACAAAGTCTGTCCCCATAGAAATGAATGGGTCCGCAATTCCGTTCCGCAAACAGAATTTATCACCGCCAGTTAGTTAGCTTGTTAGGTAGCTAGCGCCCAGCCCACTGCACTGCAGTCACTGATTTTGGCAGAGATTTTTTCATCCACATTGATCGATGCGAATTAAGAAATCTGTGCCGTTCATTTTTTTCAGCCCAGAGGCTGAACGGAAAAAAAAAAAACTCATTATCCGTATGCTCAATATAAGGAGAATAGCAGAAACTCCTAATGCTGGCCATACGTGTAATGATTGCGGAGACCCTCAAATGCCAGGGTAGTACAAACACCTCACATGTGACCCCATTTTAGAAAGAAGACACCCCAAATGCCCTGTGAAATCCTAAAGGTACTCATTGGTTTTAGGGCCCCTTTGCGCATCTTGGCTGCAAAAAAGTGTCTTTTATGTGGTATAGACGTACTCAGGAGAAGTAGGGCAATGTGTTTTGGGGTGTATTTTTACATATACCCATGCTGGGTGTGAGAAATATCTCTGTAAATGACAACTTTTTAAAAAAAATTATACAAAGTTGTCAGTTTACAGAGATATTTCTCTCACCCAACATGGGTATATGTAAAAATACACCCCAAAACACATTGCCCTACTTCTCCTGAGTACGACGATACCACATGAGTAACACTTTTTTGCAGCCTGTGTGCGCAAAGGGGCCCAAATTCCAACGAGTACCTTTAGGTTTTACATGGCGGCTCACAATTTAGCCCCGCCCAAAATGCCAGAAAAGTAAACACACCCCACAAATGACCACATTTCGGAAAGTAGACACCCCAAGGTATTCACTGAGGGGCATAGTGAGTCCGTGGGAGATTTTTTTTTTTTTTTACCAGAAGTTAGCAGAAATGGAAACTTTATTATTATTATTTTTTCCTCAGAAAGTGTCATTTTCCGCTAACTTGTGAAAAAAATGAAATGATACATGAACTCGCCATGCCCCTCCGCGAATACTTTGGGGTGTCTTCTATCTAAAATGGTGTCATTTGGGGGGTATTTATACTTTCCTGGCATTCTAGCACCTGAAGAAACATGACAGGTGCTCAGAAAGTCAGAGCTGCTCCAAAATGCCGAAATTAACTTTTTTGCACCATAGTTTGTAAACGCTATAACTTTTACCCAAACCAATAAATATACACTTATTGGATTTTTTTTTTATCAAAGACATGTAGAACAATAAATTTATAGAAAAATTTATATAGAAATGTAGTTTTTTTTTTGAAAAATTTTACAACAGAAAGTGAAAAATGTCATTTTTTTGCAAAAATTTCGTTAAATTTTTATTAATAGCAAAAAAAGTAAAAATGTCAGCAAGAATGAAATACCACCAAATGAAAGCTCTATTAGTGAGAAGAAAAGGAGGTAAAATTCATTTGGGTGGTAAGTTGCATGACGGAGCAATAAACGGTGAAAGTAGTGTAGTGCAGAATTGTAAACAGTGGCCTGGTCATTAAGGGTGTTTAAGCTAGGGGGGCTGAAGTGGTTAAAATGATTCGAAGGGATTGTCCAGCCAGATAAAGAGTTTTTTTCCATTATGTTCATAATTATAATTGAAGATGATTATACTAAGGCAGGGTTCACATCACCGTTTAGATTTCCATTCTGATCCATAAAAAAATTAAAAAAATGGATCAGTTATTTTGAGCATAAATTATTTTCTGATTGCATACATTTTTTTTATCACTTCCATAAGAGATCCTTTATTATTGACTGGAGAAAAAGTAAATTTTTCAGGACTCTTCCTCTAGTCAAAAATACGTGGTCTCTGATGGAAGTGACACAACCTGATTATAAGGCAGCATTCGCAGTAGGGTTGAGAATCCAGTAGACTGATCCGATGGCCGGTCCCGGCATAAATGCCAGCTGTCGGACGGACAATAAATGCTGCATACAGCAATATTTGTCCGACCGAAACCCAGCATTTATGCTGGAAAAGCATCTGGATCACTGCCAGATCCCATTATAGTCAATGGGGATCTGGTAGTACACGGTCATATCTGTTAATGCTGGATATGGTGAACTCCAGTAACCTGATCCAATGGGCTGTCCCTGCATAAATGCCAGCTGTTGGCCGGACAAAAAAGTTGCATGCAGCGTTATTTGTTCAGCTGAAGCCCAGCATTTATGCCGGAAAAGCGTCTAGATCACCGCCAGATCACATTATAGTCAATGGGGTTCCACCAGCACACGGTCGTATCTGGCGATGCTGGATACGGTGAGCTCCGGTAACCTGATCCTCAGCCTGATCAGATTACCAGAATTCAAATGTAACTATGATGCTCAAATTAAAAGACCTATTTTATTTGATTTTTCTGACAGATCGGAAGAAAGGAAAGCTAAATGGGGATGTGAACCCAGCTTTATATACTTTTAATGTGATAGCTGAATTCGGGTGGGGTTTTCCTTAGTCCGTCCCTGACAGAAGAGGAGACGCCCTGAATTCCTACTTGTATACAATAACACCACATTTAATAATTGTAGGTCTGATTCTCTATATATATGACATACAACAAGCATAGCATAGAGACATTTTATTGTTGTATACTTCAGCTTTATTGAAGTTATATAATACAACAATATAACAAAAGCTTTGATGTTCAGTTTATTAAAGTCAAGTAGTGGTTTAACTTCTCATGAAGGAATGTTCTTTTGCAATAATTGTTAATGTTAGTCCACCCTGCCTCTTTTAATATAACTGAAGTGTAACTGCTACACCTAGTTGCTTTGGGATATAGTCTCCAGAAAAATCAACTTATTTGTGCCATATGCTGCAGGACCGCAATACACGGGCATCGGCCCGTGTGCACTCCGCATCACGGACGCAAACCCATTCACTTAAATGGGTCCGCAATCACGGAGATGCGGAACGGAAGCACGGATCGAAACCGTGCGGATGGATCACGGACCCATTCAAGTTGAATGGATTTCGATCCGTCCTGGCAGCAGCACGGACGTTGCCTCTGCATTGGGGACCGCAAATTGCGGTCCCCAATGCACGGAATGGATGCACAACGTTCTTGTGCAAGAGGCCTTAAACATGATCATTGTTAGATGCAACGTCCCTTTAAAGGTTGAGTCTGCCTTTGGTGAACCTTATGTCATATACTGTACATTAGGGTATATACACACTGATGAGCAAAAGGGTAACAATGTTTTGAACTTTTGACTTTCAGGCTCCTTATCTCACCATCAGATTTCGGTCAAGACATGCTTGAATCTGATCAAGAGCATACCCAGAAGGATTTAGGCAGTGTTAAAAGCAAAGATGGATTTACAAAACACCAACAAAATAATAAAAATTAACATTTAGAATTTAGGAGCAAAACAGCAACAATTCAGTTACGTGACAATAATCTGCATAATTAATCATATGCTGAATAGTTGCAAGTCCAATTTATGTATGAGATAGCCAAGATGATTGTCTATAAAATGATGGCAGTCTCATATTTGAAGCTTTAGTGCAGGCTTTCTCAACTCCAGTCCTCAGGTCCCACCTACCAGTCATGTTTTCAGGATTTCCTTAGTATTGATCAGGTAATATAATTAGTGTCCATGCATCATCAGTTACCACAGATGTTCATTCTGTGGGATATTCTCAAATCCTGACCAGTAGGCGGGTCCCGAGGAGAGGAGTTAAGAAACTTTGCTTTAGTGGATGGTGAGATATGGAGCCTGAAAGTCAAAAGTTCTAAACATTGTTAGCCTTTTGCTTGTCGATGTATCTGGTAGTCTGACTCTTCACACTCCAAACATCGGCTGTTTGAAGGGGCTGTGGTACTGATGCAAGTGCTACAATCTCATCAATGGTTACCTGCACACCATCGACTTACTGATATAGTAGTGGCACAGAAGGGTACTACTGTGTGTAGGTTGTGCAGGTTGACAGACTGAGGCAAACAAAGATGCTGCAGCACTCGCAGGAGCCCCTCCAAAAAGCTGATTGACTGGAGTGCTGAGAGTCAGATCCCCACAATCTGATATTGATGGCCAATCTTTGGAATAGGCCATTAATGTGCTGATCCTGGAAAGCCCATTTAGGTCTCCTATGTTTAAAAGCAGTAATTATTCCGTAAAGTTGCCTTTCCAGGATTGAGAGACCAATGCAAGAAGAAAACCCAGATGAGATAAATGTGTCAGATGTGTGCTATGGTTCCTGTGGAAGGCTCTTTATATGAGGGGCATGTGATCTCACTTTTATTGAGAGATCTGCTCTTGGCCCAAAGGGAGGAGAGTCTCTTTTGTGTAGTATTCCATTTCCATTTATAAGAGGTCACCTTGTTGCTGACAGACTTTAATCCTTACTGGACCTCCACTGTACATGTCTGGCCTTTAAAGATGTCTCCAACTCGCAAGCACAGTGGGCACCATAACCATCAGGTTTCTACTGTTTTACACAGCAGAGGCCCATGGCTAATATCTGTGATCAGCGGCAATGCCAATCACAGCGACTGAACTCCGTCAGATGCCACGGTCAAATGTTAATACGGCATCTAGTAGCACTAATGTGCATCCAGCCCTGGGCCGCCTTCCCCTGGCAGAGATCAGGGAGGGCGTCCCATACTAGTAAATGGCCTGAGCATATACAATCTTCCAGGCCGATTACTAGTATGTTCCAGTGCAGCCTTGTAGGTGGGAGCACTGGATTGGAATATACTGAATTTAGTATTCTGTAATGAATAGATATTCATTACAGAATAAAAGGTGCAATCTAATGACTTACAAAAAAGTAAAAGAAAAAAAAACATACAAAATTCAAATCACTCTCCTTTCCCTAGAATAAAAAAAATATAGAAAATTAAATATCATGGGTATTGCAGCTTTAGAAAACACCTGTACTATTAAAATATAAAAATATTCATCCCATACGGAATGTATCGGATAAATAAACAGCGGAATGGTAAAAAATGGTATATATGAAAACTACAGTTCAAAAAATGAGCCCTCATACAGCTCCATAGACTTAACTGTAAAAACGTTATATTTTTCCCAAAGTTTTGATTTTTTTTCAGTATTAAAACACAAGAAAGACTATATACATGTGATATCACCATAATTGTACTGACCCAGAGTGGTATTAGGTAACTGGTAAGCAGTTAAACTGAATAGGGAACACAGTAAAAACAAAACCCATAAAACTGTGACAGAATTGCATTTTTTCCAATTCCACCCCATTTGGATTTTATTTCCAGCTTCCCACTACATTGTATGCAAAAGTAAATGGTGCAATTAAAAAGTATAACTTATCCCTCTAAAAACAAGGTTACGATTTTGTAAAATAAAAAATAAAACGTTATGGCTTTGTGAAGGCACAGATTGAAAAACTAAAGTGCAAAAACCACACATTTATGTGCATAGTGAATAAAGCTGTAAGATAATTCAGGCTCTGTATATGGGGAGGGAAGGTATATGACTGGCAGAGTATATGGGTATGTGGCAAGAAAATTATAGCATGGACAAGCGCTGTATATGGGAAAGCTTATGGATGCCATTTTTGGGGTTATGTATTACAGCGGGTAAGACCATATGGAGGTATCGATATAGTCCTGTAAGAGGTCCTGTGGTTACCACTGTATTGTCATCCTGTTGCTGGCATTGTTTAAGTGGTTATCTGACCCCAAAACCAATTTTTCTTATGGAAAGAACAGGAAAGAAAAAAAAGCACTCACCTATTCACTGCCAATCTGTTTCAGTGCAAAGGCTCCTGCAAGACACAAAATGTCACTGCATTATGATTTGTGCGCTTCACCTTGCTGACCCACTTTCATCTCTCTAGAAGCTGAGGTATACAGTAGTGAACTGCATTAAGAGCAATTCCTTATAGAGGACCCGTCATCTCTCCTGACAATGCCTGTTTTGTTAATTTTTTTTTATATTAAATAAAATTTCTTATTACTCTACTGTATGTTGTTCTTCTATTATTCTTGCACAGTCTGACCTTGTCCAATTAGCACTACCAGTGGCAGACTGTGCAGGGACACACTCCCAGTTGATACCACCCATCTGTACCTTTATCCATAAATTTCTAGCAGAAATAAGAGAACAGCACCAACACAGAGTTAAAAGAATGTATGCTGCAGAATTGTTATTACATGACGAATGCAAGTAGCTGTTGAAACCTACATGTCAGAGGAGGTGCCAGGTCCTCTTTAACTTGTATGGGTGAAGCCCCATGGAAATCTGGCTTTCCTGAATATGTAACTATATTATGTAGCTACACAGTTAAATTTATGCTGCTTGGTGGATTCAAGCGGACTCCAACAACCCAAGCGGTAGTTTTAGAGGCCCTATTGGGCTCCTATGAAGCACTCACTAATCTACAGGGTAGCAGTGTATCCAACTATTTACTTTACCTTCAATACGGCTGCAGTTATCAGGGCATGGAACTCCTACGCTGTGATATTTAGGGACAAAGGAGGGAATGAGGTTTGATCTCCGATTATTTATCTTCGGAGAAAATGTAAGCTAGCTAAACTATTAAATTTACCTGATTATGAGTTCTGGCCCCATAAGTGTATCAAATTCCTCACTAAATTATACCAAGATAGTTATTTTTGAACTTTTGCAGATCTGTGACAGGAATATAGTTTGCAGTAATCTTCTCTATTTTGCTACTTTCAGTTGAGACAGGCCTGTCTAGATTACTTTGGTAGGGAACCCATAAGCCTGGAAAGAGGAGTGGTAAAAAATCTGCTTCAGAAAATATGTAGACCAATGTCTTCTATCTATGGAGTATTCATGTTGTAGTAGCCCTCGCCATTATCTAGGTTTTTTTTGCCAGTGGAAGGTTGATATCTCAGTTCTGAAGACATGCCCTTAAAATAAATTGGAGATCTTTTGGTCCAAATTAAATGGCTGCATAGAACTCATTTAATGCCAGTTCACTTGCTGCGTATGCGTTAACTTACTAGCGACTTCTGTACTCGCTGTAATAAGAAGAGAGGTACTGTAATGCACATGCTATGGGACTGTATAGTCATTGGCATCTTTTGGGCTGGGGTATATGAGTTTCTGAACACCTGGTTGGGCTTGCCTGCAGTAGTCTCCCCTGAGAATAGTCTGTTGGGTTTGGTTAATGATATTTTAACTACTGGGGGCACTATAGAGGGGCTTATATCCATTACTGGGGCACTGTAAAGGGGCCTATATCAAATACTGGGGCACAATAGAGGGGTCTGTATCAACTTCTGGGGCACTATAGAGGGGCCTATATCAACTAATAGGGCACTATAGAGGGGCCTATGTCAACTAATGGGGCATTATAGAGGGGTCTATGTAAACTACTAGGAAAATATAAAGGGACCTATATCAACTACTGGGGCACAACAGAAGTTAACTAGGGGCACTATAGGGGTACTATAGAGGGGCCTGTTATAAGAACTGGGGCACTATGAAGGGGCCTATAATAACTACTGGGGCACTATAAAGGGGCCTATAATAACTACTGGGGGTAATATAAAGGGGTCTATAATCATTGGGTGCACAATAGAGGGGCCTATATTAACTACTTGGGTTAGTATAGGGGGCCTATAAAAACTACTGGGGGCACTATAAAAGGAACCTATATTAAGTACTGGGGCAGTAAAGAAGGACCTATGATAACCACCAGGGGCACTATAGAGGGGCCTATGATAACTACTGGGGTCACTATAAAGGGGCCCTATTACTACTGGGGGCATTATAGAGGAGCTTATGATAACTACTTAGGACACTATAAAGGGGTCTTATTACTTTAGGGGGCATTAATACTACTGGTGGTACAGTGGGGTGGATTTTCACTGGGCACAATATGGAGGGCATCTGAGGCATAACTAGAACCGACTAGGCCCCACAGCAAATTTATGAACAGGTCCCCCTAGCAATTACTTTGCAACCTTCATTCCTGCAGCCAGTCAAGATTGCTCTTTGGGACCCGGCCTGGAAGCCGCTCCATCCTTTTCCTACACATAAATATTGTATATCCTGTCACTGTGTATACTGTCACTGTTTATAATGTCATTGTATATTACTGTTGAGGGGACCCTGACAATGAAATCTTTTGGTCTTTCTCCAGGGGTTGGCCCCTTCTGTGTTTGGGGTCCATAGCAGCCACTTCCCCTGCTTCCAATATATCCATGTCCCTGTAGGGCACTATTACTAACAGGTCACACTCAGGGAACATTATCTCTGTTGTGGGTACTATTAGTAATGAGGGCACTTTGGGGGATAATTACTATTAGTGGGACTTTTGAGAGCGCTATTACTATGGGGGGGACGGGACTATCTGTATAACACAGTTATTTCTGCAGTATAGTATATGGGGCACTGGGAAGTACAGCGGGCACAGTATTGGAGGTAACAGCAGGATAGTACAGTTGGGGAACCAGGAGGGGAAGTGTGTTGGAAAAGTGAGGAATTGAAGATGTTTGTGTGGTAAACTCTCCAGAGACAAGACGTGGCTGAAAGATGTCATCATTATGGTCTGCTCCCAATGGATACAATTATTAAATGGAACATCTACATTAGAGAAGACATCACTGGAAGTAATAGGTATGTGCAGTGGCACCCGGGGCGGGTCCTTTCTTTGGCACTTACCCTTTAAAACATTGTGCCCCCTCACAGTAGTTATGCCTATATTGTGCCCCCTCACAGTAGTTATGCACACATTTTGCCCCCTCACTGTAGTTATGCCCTCATTGTGTCCCCTCACTGTAGTTATGCCCTCATTGTGTCCCCTCACTGTAGTTATGCCCTCATTGTGCCTCCTCACAGTAGTTATGCCCACATTGTGCCCCCTGACAGTAGTTATGCCCCCATTGTGCCCCTCCTCACAGTAGTAATGCCCTCATTGCACCCCTTCACTATAGTTATGTCCTCATTGCGCCCCTTCATAGTAGTTATCCCTTCATTGTTCCCCTTTAAGAGCAGTTATGCCATCATCATACCCCCCCCACAGTAGTTATGCTCTCTCTGTACCCTCTTCAGAGTAGTTATACCCTCAATGTTCCCTCCTCACAGTTGATATGTCCTCTCTGTGCCCTTATAACAGTTGTTATGCCCCTTCACAGTATAAATGCCCTATCTGTGCCCCCTTCACAGTAGTTATACCATCTGTATTGATGAAAGCACTCATTACATCTAGCACAACCCTAAAAGTTGGCATCCTGGGAGGTCCACTCTCCCCCTTGCCCCCCTATGGCATACCACTAGGTATGTGGTAAGGTCCTGGATGTTCATCCACATACACCCTTAGCACTGGGCGGGTGGGAAGGGCACAAGCACACAAGTGTGCCTGTCTGCTTTCAAATGCTAGTGCTGAAGTTCAGTTCTAGTCCGGCCCTGCCTACAATATTAGCAAACAAAGGGTGTGGTGAATTAAAGTGAATTAAAGAGGATCATGGAAAGTTTTGTTAATTTCTTTGATAATATTTCTATAGACTCAAAAAGCAGAATTGTACCTGGGAAATAATTGTTGGAATGCTATCTAGACTTGGAAAGGTTGGAGGCAAAGTTCATCTTTTTTTTTTTTTTTTTTTTTTTGAAAATCTTTATTAAGTTTTACATTGTACAAAAGTATAAAAGCAATCCATACTTTGTAATTCCACTCTAATACCCAACCTCCCCCCACCACACCTCCCTTTACCCTTTACCCCGCGGCGATTCACTCCCCCAACCTCTGGCTAAGAAGAGGAAGATCCTATCTCCCATGCTGCCCATATCCTAGCCCACTTATCGGTTACATCATTTTGTTTTGATAATATCTTCTCATAACCACTGACCTTTTGTACCAGTTCAAACCAGTTAAAGCAATTTGGAGGATTTTTAGCAAACCATTTCCTCGCTATGAGGAGCCTTGCCAAAAAGGCAACTCTTGCAAGTCCTACCCTCTGGGGCCCACTTAGATTAACACTTGTAAAGTCCCCCAACACCCACATCTCCACCTGTAGAGGCACCTGTACCCCCAACCTGTCCTCAACAAATTCGGCAATGCCTCTCCAGTAAAGTTCCAGGGAGGGACATGACCAAATCATATGAGAGAAATCGGCTTCTACTTCTTCACA